>JAJONR010003682.1:0-69677 GCA_029582245.1 Solanum etuberosum | reverse complement strand
GCTTTTGTTCCTTTCATATTTGATTATAGAGTATTTTTTTAGAGAGAGGTAAGTGAGTGATGATCTGATGATTTTCTCATCTGATCTCTCTCTTTTTATATTGATAAGCAAGCATAGTATTTACATCATATTCGTCCAAGTGGACGATTAAGCTTTAAAAGATAAAGTAAAGTAGACGTCCTTTCTATACAGGTGGACGGCTATTACAAAAAGCTATACTATTTACTTTACGACTTTTATTGACGCGTCCCAACAGTTTTTCCACTAACGTGGTAGTGAGTAAAGTGGGACTCACAGTACTATTTTCTTTTTGACTCTTTCTACATATTTCTTTTCATCTTATCTTTTTGCCTGCCAATATCTTTTTCTTCTTATCTCTTCATTTGTTAATTGCCTTTTCTTCTGTCGTCCATTTGGTTCTTCCGTATTAGTTGCTTTCTCCTAGTTGTACATCTGGGATGATGTTATCTTCCTTGTCACACTTTGAACATATATGGTTCGGGTATTTTTGTCCGATCAGTTTGCAGTATCTGGTTATTAGTTGTTGAGATATAAATTCCTTGCGTATTGCTCTGGTGATAGGTTCTTGTTCGGGTCTGAGTAATGTCATTACCCATTTCCGTATTTCTTCCATGTCATTCTCGCGTAGTTCCCTAGAATGGGCGTATATCATGGTTTGTCCTCTGGAGTAGTAATTCCATATTAGACTTTCGTTCAGATAGTTGTTTGCTAGTTCAGTAAGTATAGTAGATAATCCTATAATTCTTTTGTTTGCGTAGAAATCAGGTATTTCTTCTTTAGGTATTTCCGGTTGCTGTTCTATTTTCTCTGGTATAATCATATCTCTTGTTAGTCCTATCTTGATCACTTGGATAGGAGGTTTTATTTCATTGTGTAGTATTTCCGCTGGTGCTGTGTAGAACTTTATAAAGGCTTTGGGATCTCAGCTGAATTATTTACGCAATTCTAGTATTTTGCTATTCCACTTGTTCGGATACATAGGGTATTCGACATCTACATGTCATTTTATCGATTTCGTTGATTATAAGTCCATATGTATGAATTCTTATTCTTCCTTCGATGGTGTGTGTTAAAAATATTACGGGAGACCCTTATTATTTTTAACCAGCCCTCTTTCCCCACTGAAGTTTATTATGAAAAATCATTAAAGTAACTCACAATTTTCAACACTCTCAAATATAACTTAAATGTTTAAACTATTAGAACACTTGATTTTTTAAATACTTCTTTTATAAATTATCTAAGAACAAGTATAAGAACTAAGTAAATCACCTTTAAACTTGTTATGAACATCTTCAAGGTTAGATTATCTTTCTAAAAGTCGAGTTAAGTTTTCAAGCTTATTCGGAAGAACATATGAGGTTCCATGAGATGGTTACATGTCATACGAAAGTGATTACGGGGTTATGAGAACAAGAGTACACAAACGGGCCAAGATTTGCAACATGACAACGGTAACATATATGTGTTATAAATCCATAACATGACATGCTATGCATTCTACTCCCGAGCTATAATCAGGAGGTATGGGGCCTATTCCCTATATTTATACATACGAGACACCTATGGCCACAAGTTGGCGAATATGATGTCGGTTAGCTATCGGGAAGCACCATCATTGCTAGCATTTGGTTGGGTATATATATATATGTATTCACCACATACGATTATACGAGCATACCATACATATTTAAATAGTAGGAGGCCAAATGTCAGCCATGGAGATTATTTGAGTTTCAGTTTCAGGTGGTATCTCTATTACCCTTTTACAGTAGCTACTTATGATTCTACTTTCCGCTTTACATATCAGTATATTTTTATTCGTACTGACGTCCCATTGCCTGGGGACACTGCTTTTTGTTTCGTGCGAGTAGGTTTAGGCAGGGGTTCTGATCGACCCACCCGCTAGGATTCAGGTTTAGCTGTGAGTTGGTAAGTTCCATCTTATCCTAGGGCTGTCAGAGGATGTTTACTTTTGTTGTATAGTTTGGGTATAGTCGGGGCCTTGTTTTGATAGTGCTTGTGTCACTCGTAGAGACTATTATGGACATAATATTCTGGGTTTTCTTTTGTAAGTTTCAATCTCCAGCCTATAGACTTGGCATGTACATATATATGTCTGTGTATGTAGGTATGTCTTCAGTTGCGGCCTCATCGGTTAGCTAGTGCATCTTTATTTTTTTTTTGGCTTGTCTACCATTGGTTGTATGGGTTATTGTCATACATGTCATGACCTTCATGGTCTAGGCTTCACATTTCAGATGTTGTGCTGCCTAATCTTTTTGCCTCACAGTTTGGTTAGCTAGTATGTTTCAGTGGCTAACTCGATCAACTAGGTTATCGAGTGCCAGTTACGCTTCCCTATTTTGGGGCGTGACACTCGCTCAGTCTAAGAAATATTATTTCGAAGGAATGGAAGATACCTTGGAAGCTCATAGACCAGATGGAGGAAATAAAGCAACACATGAGGGATTCACAGTGTATAATTAATCATGTTTTCATGGAGGCAAATCAGGTGGCAGATAAACTAGCAAACATTACTTTGGATCAACAGATCCCAATAAATGTGAGCAACTTTTCAGAGCTACCTAAAGAATTTGATAAACATAGATAAAGTTCAGATTTCAACGCTAAGAATCAAAACAAGGAGGATAAAAACAATATTCATTAATGCAGAGGGGACTAACCGATTTTGCTGTTTTTTGATTGTTTTTATTTGGTTTGTTGGTCACATTTGTGGCCTATTTTGTACATAATTAATTTGAAATAAAAAGGCCATTGGCCCTATAGTTAAACCAAAAGAAAATTGTTTTTTTTCCGTATAAACAAGTGTATAATGTATGTTCAAACATAATACTTACTCGTTATTTTAACATTATATAATAGGAAAGAGTAAATGATCAAAATTGTCCCTTATCTTTGAGATACGAATCAAATTAATCCTTGTCTTTTAACCTGGAGCACTAATAGTCCTCCATGTTTTAAGAATTGGTACACTTTTAGTATCCTTCCAAATAACAGTCTAACATTCTAACGAAGTTTTTTTTTGGCACGTGAGAAAGACGACCATTGCTTACCAATTCTTTTCCTTCTTCTCCCTCAAACAATATTCATCTATTCCTAAGAATGGACTATGAGGCCAAATAATCACTGCTCACTGGAACAATTGCTCAACACCTTGTGTGCAAGAAACTTGTTTGCAGATGAACACCAATACCAACATGTGTGGTATCCTCCCAATTAAATTTAATTGGGTATTCTAGTTATCAGTATGTTATCAACAATCAGAGGACACCCAATGATCACCATAATCTCAGATTTTTATATTCTTTTCTCCTCGAATTTAAACAATCTATCACATAGGACATTGAAGAAGACTCGATGATGATAAAAAGTATTTTACATTCATACAAACAAAGAATTTTACTTGTCAGATACTTCCATGGAAGGGAGATAAACAAAAATAAAAAATAAAAAGAAGATATTCTTCAAAAACAACAAGATGCAGCTCTCTTTATTTTGATTTCGTTTGTCTGATAAAAAAATCAGAGTCATGAACATAGGAATGGATGGATACTATTTGATGAGAAGAAGGGGAAGATTTGGTTAGCAATGGTGGAAACAGAAACAGTCTTTCTCACGTGCAAAAAAAACTTCCGTTTAAATATTAGACGGTTATTTGGAAGGGTACTAAAGGTGTTGAAACATGTAGGACTATTAGTGCTGCCTGTTAAAAGACAAAGATTACTTTGATTCTTATGTCAAAGATAAGGGACAATTTTGATCCTTTACCAACAGGTGCAAACAAAGTGTTAAATCAAATCATGGTATCACCTAAGCCTTCCATCTAAACCCTTGCGTTAATCTGCCAATTTGGTCGACGGGAAGCAAAACATTACCACATTGACCGTTTGTGATCTTCGGCTGACATTATCGCCGGAAATTCTGAAGAAACAAGTTGCTCATTTTCAACAGAAACACCGGAGGCGGTGGCGAAAGAGGTGGTGAACAATTTTGAAGAACAAAAAAATGGTGGAAATTCCTTCCATAGATTCAAAAGCCACCACCAACATTGCACCCCTTAAACGCTATGCCCCTCCCAGTCAGCGGTATTTATGATGATGTTTCCATAATTGTGTATATTGCTAAAATTGGACATGTTTTATTTAATTGATTTTTGTTTTTCTGATGTCCCTTTCTATTGCAGGAATCGTTCACTTGGTAGGCGAAAATCTGGAGGAGGTAACTAGTTTTAACACAACTACAACCCAAAATTTCTTTTTTATAAGTTCGCTCATTTAATTTTGGTTTGCTGGAGTGCTTATAATTCACTGGTTCTAAACTACTTTAGCATATGTTGGTATAAGTGCAAACTATCCAATTGATCTTTTGAGTTAGTGCCTTAGTTGACTTCAGCATGTCCCACTCCAAAATGTTGTTCTTTTTGGATTATTGACCATCATCATTGCATGCTGCTTTATTTGGCTTTCTTTCTCATAGATGGTATCTAGGTGATTTTCCTAAAGAGAGCAGTTTTTCATTTTCATTTTTTAATGCAAGTCCTGCCAGCAGTTTATTTCACATAGCATATGTTAAGTTTTACTAGGATAACACTTGGTTATAATGTGCCACAATCCGTGTTATCAAAGGAGCGCTTAAGCCCTGAAGCGAGGCTCAAAATGTGTTGACGCTTCGCCTTGCTTAATGTGTGCTTCAGTGTCATTATCAAGGTTCTAAGACATACTTTTCCGTGCCAATGAAAACTCTGATGAAGAGACGACACTAAGCAATTAATATTTCACTTTATAGTGATTGTTTTTCAATTTCTTTGTTCCTATATTTGTCATTCATGCTTATAAATTATAAGTCTTGGACTAAACATATATATTTGTATTTTTTCTCCCTTTGCATCTTTTTTCATTAAAGCCCATGCTTTAGTTGAGCTTAAAGCCCGGATGGACCTTAGAGCTTTTTGCGCTATTTGCTTTTGATAACACTAGCCAGGATTGAATATCATGCTAGATGTTAACAACCAACCTAGTTAGTATTTAAACCAACCAGTAATATTAAACCTTTTTCTTTCAGGCTATAAATATTAAGATGTCGGATAAGAATGAACTAAGCACCGCAGGATAGCCACGATGTATGGAGGGGGGGGGGGATGTTCGTTGTTAAGTCCTATTGTGAAAAGTTTTTATTATAGAAAAGATTGCCTTTTCGAACAAAATATGTGTTTTTCACTTGATTGGGGTGATCTTGACGACAGAGAATCCAGGGAAGAGGAAGGTTACCTATGTCAGTTGGTGCTTTGTGTGCATGGCTTCGGGTGAAGATGCCAATCACCTCCTGATTCATTGTTGATTTTACTAGCATTGAAATTATGGTGGGAAGTCCTTTGATGGTTTGACATATTTTGGGTGATGCCAGCCTTGATGAAAGAGGTAATATTCAATTGAAGTTATGGTAGAAGGAGAAGACACAACGTGCGGAAGCTTGGACCACTAGCACTTATATGGGTCGTTTGGAGGGAAAGAAATAAGAGAGCCTTTGAGAATGTAGAGATGAATTGTGTTTCAGTTGAGGAGTTGGATTTTTTTTTTTTTTGAGGAAGTAACATTTGTATTAGAAAACTCAGCACAAAGGTTGTGATGGTAACCATGTACAGCTTCCAAAACTAGGAAAAGCTGGCACTTCTCACATGGAGTCTATCATGTCTTGTATAGATTCTACCTCATTTACATATTTCTCCTTGCACCATAACATGAACAACAAAAAAGCAGTTCATCCTTATCTTCTGAATGGAGCTGTTGCTGCCTTCAAAACATCTGGCCTTACTTTCCTTCGCTGTCCACCAAATACAAGGTGGAATGAAATTCCACCACTTCTTTTGCCTGACATTATCTCCCTAATTGTGCCAATATCTCAGTAAGTCAGCTCTAGTTGTTGGCACTGTCTATTTGAGACCAACTATACTCCGACTCTGCCACAATTGAACAGTTACACCACAATGTAGAACAGACGGTTGTTAGACTCTGATGCTGCACGGCATAACCTTAATTGGAATCCTCATTCCTCTCTTTTTTAAATTTTCCTGAGTTAAACAGGCCTGTCTGGCTGACAACTTAAAAGGGAGCTCTGATCTTCTAACTCTGCTTCTAAGGCGTCATCATGATTATTTCTTGAAGCTAATGAATAGGCTGATTTCACTGAAGATCTCTTGTTGCTAGTGCCCTTCCATAATAAGGAGTCATCAGCATCTGCAGTTCCCTGAAAAAGTTCCAGTAATTTAGCTGCCAGACCAATTTCCCAGTCATTTAGCATTCTTCGGAAGTTGAGATCCATCCTTGTGAGCCCCACATCTCCTCAATTGTGGCTCCAGGATATGAAGTCTCCCTTATTTCGTTTGGTGCACCCATAAGGTTCCTTTATGTATAGGAAGATTGAATGCCGTTAGTAGAAAACCATCTTTTTTTTGGTTTTGTATACGGGCATGCTTTTTGCCCAAACATTACTATAGTTTTTCACTTTATCCCAAAAAAAGAAGAAGAATGAGCTAAGTTCCAAACTGTGGCAAAACAACTGGGACAGGCAGATGATGCCCTAAAAGTCTAAGCTGAACCACCCACATAGAATGTAAGTTCAAAAAGAACGTAATTTCTGTCATCTGGTACTTCTTTTTTGTTCCACTGCCTAGCATATTATGGTACTTCTATTTTGTTCCACTGCCAAGCATATTATGGATAAATAGCTGACAGGTCTTTTGAATTATAAACCTATTGGTAGACATTTTTTCTCTGATAGTTTATTTTTGCAGATCGACTTGAACAAGTCAACAGCAATAGTAATGATGGAGAGAAGAATCAAATTAGTGCCTCCAGGTCAAAATCTTCTGATGATGCTGGTGGCAGATATCAAGCAAATGAGAATCATTGGACAGGGTTAATACCGCTACAAGGATGTTCTGGCAATGATGCTTTTCAGCTTCTAAATAGCCGTATGTTTCTTAGATTAATTCTGAGCTGAATTTGTTACTTCGAATAACAGTTTGTCAGTAACTTACATATTCTCTGTTAACCATTTCCTATGCTGTAACGTATTGTGGTCATTTGGTTTCAGTCTTTCCTCTAGATCAGTTGGTGTGGTGTGATGACATTTAGCCATGTATTTTCCTTCATTTTCTTTATAATTTATGTAGGATCTGAGTTCTTTACTTGTATATAGATACTGAATTCTTCACATCTGTCCGTGAGGCAAATGAGATGAATGGTGATATGCATTTAGATGGCATAATATTTCCCATCATTAATGATCAACTACTGTTGTTTTTCTGATTAAATTCTTTAATCCAGCCACTTTTCCATATCAATCCTTGTTGACCTAATTGGGAAGAATGCCTGTCAAATTCAGTTAGCCAGTTGTAGGATAGGTCTCAGTTAAGATGAGTGAGCAAGCCTCACATACCATCTCTTTCAGTTGTTTTGGTTCTTTGTCAGCCAGTTTCCACTCTTGGATGAATAATGGTGGTAGCAGTTCCTCTTATGAACAATTAGTTGCGAGCGATAATGTTAAGAAAATGTTGCATGTTTTTGTAGGTTGGATGGCTGCTTTGAATGCTTACAATAATTTACCATATGATTCTTCTGGTGAGTGAAAGGGTGGCCTGCTGCTCTTTAATATTTCAATGGGTCTAATTTCTTCTTAGATGAAGCAGAATGGATATAACGGATTCATATAGCTATCCTCATCAACTAATTTGGAATTGAAGTGTAGTTTTGTTTGTTGTTGATTTTTTCCTAGATGACCGTATCAACTGTCTTGAGAGTATGTGACCAGAAAATTTATTCAGGACTATGTTCTGAGTCATCTCTTAGCAATTCATCTAATCTTAAGATTGCATATTTGTAAAAATCTAGCTACAGTGCACAGAGGCTCCACTCAGGGAAATAGGGCTATGGCCGTGCTGGTTTATATACTGAAAAAGCTTCTGCTTGATGGGATACTTTGTCGATGCATAAAGTAAATTAACTCTACTGATAGCTGGAGATTTAAATCAACTCTACTAATAGTTAAGGTGACATTCCATAGTCCCACAATTTTATGTCTTTACGTGTCCCTTGAAATACATGGTAAAAAGCTTTAAACTCACAGTTACTCTGATTGGATATTGGTGGCAAAAGTAGCACATCATCACCTGCATATTTCATCACCTAAAAGTGTTTTCATATTGTAGAGGTTCATGAGATAGGAGTTGGACGTAGTGTGTTGTTTGATATACATTTTCTTGTGCACAAATTTACCCTGAAATAAGCATATTCGAATGACAACAGTACACATCATTTAAAATTTAAAAGAATTTGTACTGGACAGAATATGACAAGTTACAAATGAAGAATGAATTAAGACTTACCTTTCTTTCTTTCCTTTTCTTTTTGTTTTGCGGTGAGGTTTTTTTTTTTTTTTTTTTAATTACTTTTGAAAAATTGTGGGTAGGGGAAATGGGGGGAGGGGGTTGGAGTGGGATCATAATGATTTTTGCTTAACGTTGTTATTCTTACCACAAAAGAAGGGGGGAGGAAGGGGAGAATGGACAGTTTGTCATTTGATGTGTTAGTATTTGTTGTCTGGCCCCTGGGAGATTCTAAATATATTTTGGCATGTTCCACAAGGATGTATCATACTCTACTTCTTTCATGGCTTCCTTTATGACATCATGCAATGTTTCAGCACTGTCTTGTGAGAGTTCCAACCTGTTGTGTTTCACAATTGCCGAGTGCCGACAGTACTTCTGTCATAATACAGTAGTTCTCAGAGTTAAAACATGGAGAGAGTGTTGAATTTTTTTAAATTTATTTCTGTTGATTTTTAAATTTTATATTGTTTCTACGGCTTACTTGTGGAGGACTGAAGGAGTAGACCAGCAAGAATTATCGGAGACCTTGTGAAAGCATGAGGATCACTCACTTCTTGCTATGAAATTTGATGGTTTGTTCATCCCCCACACTTGTGATCACAACTCATTCATTTGTTCTTTTGTTTTTGCAGAAAGGCCAGTTATGTATACAAAAAGATCACCGTGGGGGCAATCTATGCTTCTGCACCAGGTAAGAGGCAGTTTTGCTGTGTCCCAGCTCCTGTCCCCAACTTTCTGTTTCTCTCTCCATGACCACTGAATATTCAGTTTTCACTGTCAGTTGATGTTACAAGCTGGAGGTGTATCTTCCCCTGGGTTGCAGGACTTTTCAAGTGAGCTTCGACTTGCAATACAAGGTACAAGTGTCAGTTCGATGCCTAATTATTAGCTTCAAGTGCCAAAACTTCTCCAAACTTATGCTGTTCCGATGCGTTTGCATTGTAATGGTAAGACACACTTGTTGTGAGTTATTATCAACCCTGATAAACTGCTTGTTTAAGAAGGCAGCATCTGCTTGCACCGTGAACATTGACAAGTCGACACTCTTCCTTGTGTGTGTGCCTGTTGCATTCTATTTGCAATGTTCTTGTAATGCTGTATGTTTAATGAGATTCTACAATTTTATAAACCTGAGTCTTGAAATATTTTGTTGGAATTGAGGAAACGTGAAATTTCATTCTTGTGGTAAGTGTACATTTGTTATATTAAAATGCACAATGGAAGAGGAAGAGCAAGGGTTGACTACATATAAATGGAATACATATCATGCTGCTATGGACCTTTTTACTGGAAAATGAAAGAAGAAACGGGAGAAGGTAAGAGACAATATACACACTTATTCTTTCCAGACAGGGATAATTCCTTGGGCAGCTAAGCGCTTCTCAACCCAGAACACAACGTGCTTTGCTGTTATCTTTTTCTCATCAACGAGAAAAGGTTCCACAGTGCTCGCGCCAGAACCATAGGAGGACAAAGAGAAACCTTTAGGACCTGCCATCAAACAATAACTCTTGTAAGTTTCCTAATCATTCAAGCAATCTGAACTCTCACGACAAAATTAAAACAGGTGGAGACATACCTGTGAGTCCATCCGGAAAGAATGCCCAAAATGAATATGGATTGCCCTTCTTTAGAAATGAGCCCTCCAGCTGCAACAACAGCATTTATGAAAACAACAACAAAGCCAATGCACTATGAAAGTTGTGGTACAATCAAAAGTAGTGGGATAAAATTGGCATCAAGACAAGTTAATAGGATACTCACCTTGTTGTCATTAAACGATAGCTCAAGCTCAAGGATATCGTTTTGAGATTCAAGAATAGCTTTCAGTGAAGGAATAACATCCTCCTCCATCATCTGAGGTAGAGGCTTGTCTTGAGCCTTTGGCTTTGGCTTTGGTTTTGCAGGACCTGTTTCTTCAGCAGTCTGAAACTCTTTCTTCTCCTCAGCAACTAGTTGTATTGTCAATTATCAATTGTATGTCTTACAGGACGCCATGAAAAACACCAATTTCAAAAAAAGAAGTGAAAAATTACCAGTTACAGATGAAGATTCTTGGGCTGCAAAGCAGACAACATTTCTGACTATTTTACATTTGCACGTTTTGAGGTGTCTTAGTTCAAGTGAATCAGCAGGCAATAGGGGTTTAGCTTTACGGCAAAAAGACGATGAAGGGAAGCTAGAAAGTGAAATAGAACCTCTGGTTGTTGCCATGTCCCTTTTGGATATTGTTATTGTCTTTATCTTCTTACAGCAAAATAAAGCATATTGTAGACTCAACTCTAATTTTCTTTAGCAGAATTTGTTTAGAGAGTATGTATGGTACTACTTGTTAGTGAAGCAGTGACAACATCAGAAAGGCAGCCAAAACAAGCTGCTTTCTCATCCACACACTGTTAGGAGAACGGATGCCACTGAATATTGGCCCCTCATCTAGTTTATTTAGCACCTTAAACTTGTCAAGTGGCCTGTTATAAACATAGGTGACTTTAAAAATGGATGGTTTTGAACTTTTGACCCTGCTCTTATTTCGTACAAGTAAAACTATTTTGGGTAAAAGATGGGTTGACCCATATTTCTATTTTTAATATATTCAATATCCGGCTAAAATTCTAGTAATTTGATAACCGATCAAAGTTGTCCTTTCTTTTACCTATTGAATTAAAAATGGTTTAAATTTGCCCTCATTCTACCTGTTACATAAAAAATATCCGTAACATATTAAAAAAATATTTTTCAATTCTAATTATATATGTCAATTTTTATTACTGAATTTTGACAATTATTTAGTTTTCTTTGGATTTGTAAAAAAATTGGAAAGTTTTTGGTTGTTTATCTAAATTTCTCGTCTCACCTAATAGAAGTACTTGCTTTATATAAACAAAATGTATGAACTAACATGTGAATTAAACTGAATATATGTTGTTTAAAAATATTATCTTAGTTACAAAGAATCAGGAATTCCATTATGCGTGTATACCCACAAAAATATATTTTTTCTTGAGAGTGTTTTTTAAGATATAAATATGTTTATTAAATAAAAGTGTAAATACAGTATCATTTAACATAAATTAAATGAAATCCAGTAGCTTTAAAAGTCTAAAATTGTTAAGTAAAGAAAAAAAAAGATATATAACTAAGATGTTAATAGTAGTAAAATGGATTAAAAACTAAGACACAATTTTATTCGAATTTGAACGCTAAAAAGGTTTTTTTTTTAAGAAAATGATTTTGATATTAACAAAATTTTATATTTTAAATTGTAATAAGATATTTGAATACTGTGCAAAGGGTGGGTATATTAACTACTCCTTCTGTCCCAATTTATATGATTCACATTTTTTTTTAGTTAGTTTAAGAAAGAATGACACATTTCTATATTTAGTAACAATTTAAATTTAAAATGTTCATTTTACCCTTAATAACATGGTTTATAGCCACACAAATATCTATGACTTATTTTAGACCATAAGTTTTAAAAAAAATCCTTTTTTCTTAAACTTTGTGCCAAGTCAAACCAAGTCATACAAATTGGGACGGAAAGAATAGTATTTAAGGAGTAGTTGATAAACATACTTTTAACTGGAGGATAGATTTGAACAATTTCTAGTATATTAAGGGCATTTTTGACCCAATAGGTGGGAGGACAAAATTGATCTAATAGGTGAAAGGAAGGCATTACCATTTCTAATACGTTGAGGGCATTTTGACCGTTTTTTGCTTTAGAAAACATGTTTTATTTTTGCTCAATTTTCATATTTACAGTAAAACCTCACTAAATTAATATAGGTGGGACCATGAAATATTATTATTTTGTAGGGGTATTATTTAATCTATAATTAATATTTATTATTTAAAAGAGTGTTTTGAGATTCAATGAAGGTTAATTTTGATTACATCAAAATTATTATATCTTACTAATTTATGTATCATATTTATTGAAGTCACATAAAAAATAAATTTATCATACATAAAGTACAATGAATACATCAATGTTGATGTTGAAGCTGAAGATGATACAATACACGTAAGTGATGTACCGCGGATTTACCGTACTTATAATGTTTTAAACTTGGAGTTTTGCATGTGTCTTAAGCATTTATTAGTAGATTTGATGCTGTTTTATCTATGTTTGCAGAAAAATAGGTTGTGATAGTCAGATGATGGAAATTGAATGAAGCAACGGTTTATGATGACCTAAGAGTCGACCTGCGAGTCGTAGTCCATGCTACGAGCCATAGGATTGACTCATAGATGAAGGCTGAAGAAGAATTTGAATTTTTGGCTAAGTATAGGGAGACAAAAGTAGACTACGAGCTGTCGGATGACCTACGAGCCATAGTTTTGAGTCGTAGAAAGAGGAAGAAATTATGAGTCCTAGTACTTTGAACAGTGAGTTGCCAGGTGTCACGACCCAAAGTATACCCTAGGTGTAACATGACATATGGAACCCCGAGAGGCCCTACGCAAGCCACTTCACATACATCATACAAGATAATAGAAATAAAGAAATCAAAAGATAGCATTTCATATTCCAAAAGACTTTGACAAAGCTGAAGTTTAACACAATGTAACACCTCGGACTTTGAGAAATGGCTAAAAAGGGCAAACGAGCAAGTCCACCAACCTAAAATGGACCATGGACCCTTCACGGTACCATAGACTGTCCGTTTAGGGGTTCACGACCCGTCTTGAGCCTAGGCAGGGGTCGCCTAGACGGGACCCTAGACGGACCAGGATGAATTGGACGGCTCGATTAGGGGTCCATACTAGTCACCCATCAATCTTTAAATTTTGGGTCAACTTCAAACGATCATATCTCTCAGTACAAAATGAATTAGGTAGCCCATGACCTATCAAATTAAAGGTCTTTGAGTCCTCTTTCCAACTCCACCAAGTTTGCCTCATTTCGTGTTTGGAGTAAAAAGTTATGTCCGTTTTAGTGAAGCCCTGTCGGGCAGATGCAGCTTCACGACCGGCTATACGACCCATGAAGTTTTTCACGGACCGTGAAGCCTTAGACGGTCCGTGAAGCCCCTCTTTTAAGGCACCTCGTCTGTTTTTAAGTTAGGGTCATTTGATCTTTTCCCAAAGTGTTTGGTACCCAAACTACGTCGTTTTAAACCCGATTTCAAGACATATAAAAGTGAATTAACCCTTAAAACTACCAATTTCAATTCATTCTCCTAAATTCCCTAAACTTGACCAAATTCATCCTCTCCAAAAATCTTCTCTCTAGATCAAGGAAAAAGAAAAAGCTAGGGTTCTTCAAGTTCAATTTTCATTTCTTCATCATTGCTTAGGGCTTCAATCAAGGTATGTAGGGAGTTTATCAATGGGTTCTATCCACCCATTGAGCCCCCAAAGTTTATCCAATTCTCCAATTCAATTTCCCATGATTTAATTAGGTTTTCACTCAATTCCTCATGGGTTCTATTTGTATGGATTTAATTACTTTATTATGATCTTATTTTGATGATTTGGACTTAATATCATGCTTTTCAACCAATTCCATGTGAACCCACACATTGATCTATGAATTTTCACTATGAACCCTAATTTACATGAATTTATGAAGAAGCTTGAACCTATGAATGTATTTTTATGAAATCTTGCATATTTTCGTTAAATAAATATGTATGACTTATGTAAGCTTATAGATGAAGGTATCTATATGTTCTATGAAGCTTGGCCACATGACATGAATGATATCTAGATTTGCCTTCAATGCTTTTCGGGCTATTTTTCTAAATTCAGTGTTGATTAGTATGGCATCCGGATATGCATCAATGATTATAGATCACGCTTTAAAAACTACTTTCATTAGTAGTAGGGCATTTATAGTATGAAGTTAATGACTATGGGCCTTATAAAGCTATTATGAAAAGATCATCAATGGTGAAATTTTTTCTCACGCATGGTCTAAGGAGCTACTCTATGATGTTTCTAGCTTGGATTGGTTGCTTAATTATACCTTTCCATGGATGATAATATGACTCTAGATTGGATTGGCTACATGATGTTACCTTCCATGGATAATAAGACAAGTTAAGATTAATGACTATTCCACGGGATTTATGCTTAGCACCGAGAGAATATTGAGATAGAAGCTCTCCGTAGCTTGAGGCTGGGTTTCTAGTAGCAATCTACTTATCCCATAACTATGTTCCACCATAGGATGATTGTATTAGATAGACATTAGATAGTGGATCCACTTTAGCTCAGATTTATGGTCCTTACCTTGGTAAGTAGGACACTCCTTTTCGGTGTGGGGTAGACATTGGATTCCATGTTATAGCTCGCATGGTCTATATGTCGGTTAATGGTAAAATTCCCATAAAAACGAACTAAGTTAATTACTAATGTTTTATGAAGCTTCCTTTATGATTTAAAGGTGCATTTACTATGTTCATGATTTATGAATCTTCTTAAATGATTTTACTATGTTTTAACTTGGTCATGCATTTCATATTTTGATTATGTCCCTTTATGATCACGTCTCATGTTTTTTATTGCATTCCCCTCATACTTAGTAAATTTTATGTACTAATGCATACTTGTACCTACATTCTTTCACTAATGCAGGGCTCGACGATTCTTATCCTTCCGTTCGTGGCTAGTTGATTGCATTAGAGATTTGAAGACTTGGTGAATCCTCATACTTCAAGGACGATGTCACTTTTATAGCTTTATCTCATTTCCATTTTTCAAACTTGTATGTGATGTATGGGTTACGTCCCGATCACTTTCCCTATGATGTACTAGATGGCTTTGAGACTTATGTTAAACTTCTATTTTTGTCAAACTCTTTATGATATAAAACTGTCTTTTGAACTCTTTAAATTCTATAATCTTTTATGATGTATGCTAAAGGGTTTGTGTAGGGCCTATCGGGTTCTATACATCATGTTACGACTAGGGTGTACTCTGGGTCGTGACACATAAGTCTTAATAATCCATCTAAACATCAAAAGAAGTGGTTGAGACGTAACCCATACACCACATACATCATCCGAAAACTCGAAAGACATAAGGCAAGTAAAAATGTCCCGGTCCTCGGAACATGAGGACTCATCAATATTTTGAATCTGAAAGAATCAACTAGCTATAAGAGTGAGAGGTAGGAGCGTCAGACCCTACATTAATTAGACAATGTAGGCACATGTATGCATTAGTACATGGAATGTACTAAGTATAAGGCAATATGCATAAAATAGACATGGTAACATAAATAGCTTAAACATGTAATGCATGACAAATATTTGAACATTTAAAAGCTTAAAGAAGTAATGTATATGAATCATGAAATCTAGTCAATGCATTTAATATAAGAGACATAAGAAAGCTTTGAAGAAACATAGTCGCTTTTGTGGGATATTAGCTTTAACCAATAATAAGACCATGAGAGCTATATCATGGAATCCGGTATATCTCTCATACTGAAAGAAGGGGACTCTACTTGCCAAGGTAGAATCCATACATATCATCTTTTGCTAGAGTGGATCCACTAGCTAGGTCATTTAAGACATACCTATGGGGGCACACCGTTTGGGACTAGAGGTTGCTACTAGAGACTACCCTATTTTAGCCTCCACCTCAAATCCCTCTTGGTGCTTAGTCTAATTCCCAACGGAACAGATAAAAGTCAAATATCAATATATCATAGGAAAGACAATGATCAATACCAATCCACATCTTAAAGATCAAAACAGAGAATATCTCCTTAAATTGCATTTCAAACATAGGTGAGGAAACCTTTCACCAATGAGAATCCATCTTTCACAAATCATGATCATATTTGTATGTGAGAAATTATTTCACAATAAAATTGATAATTACATCTAAAGGCACCCTATCATCATAAACATCATTTTTACAAGACATGTATAATCTCCCAAAATTCATAGTTCATAGGTTCAAGGGTTCATCATAGGTTAATAGTTAAAAATCATGATTCATGTATAAGTCAATATAATTTCAACTAACTATCATATATTAACACTAAATTATGCATTAGAAGACTTAATCAACAATAATAAATCATAATTGAGGGAAACCCTTAAAGAACTAACAACAACCCTAATTTGATCAATTTTGAGAAATTGGAAACTTTGGAACCCTATGGAGGAATGGACTCCATGGGTGAACACCCACATAACTTGATACTAAAAGCCCAAGATGAATGATGAATTGGAGACTTGGATTGAACCCTAGCTCTTCTTCTTCTTCCTTAGGTTGGGTGGGAAATTTGGGGAGTGAATTTGATTGGGTTTTGGGGAAAGAGGAGAATGAATTAAAATTGGCAGATTTAGGACTTAAAGAATTTATATAAGGATTAAGATAAGGGTCAAAACGTCATAGTTTGAGCTTAATACGAATAGGGAAAATACCCAAAAGCCCCTTAAAATAACTGCCGGACTCGATCTACGATTCCGATCTACAGACTGTAGAACTTTCTATGGTTTGTACTGGTCAACCGTAGACCAAGTACTAGGGTCACGAATTTCTCATTTTCGACGAGAACCATCCACGCCCCGTAGAACCTTCTACAGTCCGCAGACCCAACCCATAGAACTCAACTTAAACCTCAAAATTTGACTAAGTATGGGACCTTTCTATGAGACCTATCTACGGCCCGTAAATCATTCGACAGACTGTACTGGTCAATCGTAGGAAAATTACTCAAACTTGATTTTCAAAGAAATTCCCCCCCACTACCTACGATACTGGTCTACGACCCGTATAAATTTCTACAAACCATAGACTAGTTTTGTAGATCAGGACCTGTACCCCCAAAACATACAAACATTTTCCTTTTCAAAATCTGAGGTTTTACAATATCTCTCCCTTGGGAACATTCATCCTCGAATTGCACTCAAGCTATCATGAAAAGGAATAAGAGAGAAAATACTAACCCAACATGAATGCAACTTCATCAAAATACACATTACCAAGGAGGAACATCAACTCCAAGCTAAAACATATTTAAAACATTATTTCATAAGGCATACATGCAAATCATTCTCAATCGCACATAATCATCAAGCAATCAATCAAGCTAATTCAGAATCTCAAAAAATCAAATTTTCATAAGCATGCATGCATGAGGAAACATGAGAATGACTAAGACACAAGGATGAACCATGAGGAACTAAATACCTCAAGCTAGAATAGGATTGGAGGGAAAGAGATGGGGATAACAGGACATTATATCGGTCTCGGCCTCCCAAGTAGCACCCTCCACCCTTTGATTCCTCCACAACACCTTACGGATGTAACTTCCTTATTCCTCAACTTTTAACTTGTCGGTCCAAAATCTCAACAGGAACTTCTTCATAAGAAAAACTCTCCTTTATACCAAGACTCTCCAATAGTACAATAGATGTCGAATCACCAACACATTTCTTCAACAAAGATACATGGAAAATCGGATGCACCGATGCTAAGTCATTAGGCAAATCAAGTTCATAAGCAACTTTACCAATACACCTCGAAATCTGATATGGGCCCACAAAATGGGGACTAAGCTTTCCGTTCTTCCCAAATTTCATTACACCTTTCATGGTGAAATTTTCAAGTAGACCCAATCATCAACATTGAATTCTAAATCTTTTATTCTAACATTGGCATATGACTTTTGTCGAATTTGAGCAGTTTTCAACCTTTCTCTAATAAGTCAAACTTTCTCCATAGCCTCATGTACCAATTCGGGACCTATCAAAGAAATCTCACCTACTTCAAACCACCCTATAGGAGATCTACAACTCCTACCATAAAGAGCCTCAAATGGAGCCATACCAATGCTTGAATGATAACTATTATTATAAACAAACTCAATCAAAGTCAAATGATCATATCAATTACCCTTGAAGTCAATCACACAAGATCTCAATATATCTTTCAAAGTTTGGATGGTATGCTCTGCTTGCCCACCAATTTGAGGATGAAAGGCTGTATTAAGCTTGACATGAGTACCAATGCCCTTTTGGAAAGACTTCCAAAATTGAGAAGTAAATTGGGTACCACGATCAGAGATAATGGATAGGGGCACTCCATGCAATCTAACCATCTCTTAGATACAACTTAGCATAGTCTTATGCCGAATAAGAAACCTTGACGGGAATGAAATGAGCCGACTTCGTTATGCGGTCTACTATAACCCAAATCGAGTCATGTTGTCGCCAGTTGCGGGGTAAACCAACAATAAAGTCTATATTCAAATCTTCAGACATCCAAGTAGGAATATCAATATCTTGGGACAAACCTCCCGACTTTTGATGCTCAACTTTCACTTGTTGACAATTAGGACACTAAATCACAAATTCCGCAATATCCTTCTTCATTCCATTCCACCAATAGACCTTCCGTAAGTCACGGTACATCTTGGTGGCTCCCGGGTGAATGGAATATCGAGAACTATGAGCTTCTAATAAGATTTTCCCTCTCAAGTCATCGACATTGGGAACACACAAACGACCTTGATATCGAAGCACAGCATTTCTCCCTTGGGAGAAAGCCTTAACGGAATTTTAAGCACTGCTTCCTTCAACTCAACCAAAATCAGATCAAGACCTTGCTTGGCTTTCACATTCGACACAAAAGATGATTCTGAACCATTATGAAGAACAACACCACCTTCATTGGAACCAACCAATCGAACACCCAATCTGGAAAGTCTATGAACATCACAAATCAACTCCTTCTTACCATCTTCAACATGAGCAACATACCCATTGATAGTCGACTAAGAGCATCCGCCACCAAATTTGCCTTACCGGAGTGATAGACGACACTGATGTTGTTATCCTTTAGCAACTCAAGCCATCTCCTTTAGCGAAGATTTAGATCCTTTTTCTTGAAAACATATTGCAAAATTTTATGGTCGGTGAAAATATTTGTCACGACCCAAACTCAAGGGGTTCAACTGGCACCTAATTCCAGAACTTAGGCCTGAGCTGACCCTACTATACCATTTCTATTAGTGCATAGATTCCACAAATAGTAAATAAAACAAAAAAAGTATATATTGACTTAAAAATAAGACCTTGGTCAGCAGGCCCCTGTCGATAGTTCTATAAAAGAACAATTCATATAAAGAAATAGCCAACTAACACATAAGTCCTGTTTGGGCCATCGAGGCCACCATGACATCAAGGAAAATATAAATGTTATATGGGCCATCAAATCCGCCATGATCTCTAAACAGAGGCTGAAAATAACTATGTATAAAGATAATACACCAAACAACCATCAAACATAAGCGAACCAAAAAACAAGGCCAACTTGTCCAATAACGCGGCTATAATCCCCAACACAGTAGTCTGCAAGCCTCTAACTATAGTAAAGCTTAGTCAGGACATGCTCGACCTACCCAAAACTATATACAATAAATTCCAACAAACCTCCAAACTCTAGAACCTTCGGAAGAAAGGGGCTAGCCAACCTGCTAAACTCAACCGTACAACTGGGGAGGTCTATCAAGTCGCTTGTCGGGACCGACATGAATGCAGCGCCACCAAGCAATGGGGCCTCAGTACAAAATAATGTATTATGTATGAAAGGAAATAGAATAAATGAGCAAGTATCATAATATACTGAAAGTAATTAGGTAAAGAAATCAAGACTAACATAAGCATACTGACTTGCTCCTGAATCTAAACATACAAAAATAATTAAACAATCTAACCAAGCCCCATAAGCTCAACAAGTACAAACAATAAAAAAGACCACCTACATAGGCTCCCATAAGCCTACAAAGTGCCAATTCAATCTATATACCCCTATTGGTAGTCCCCTAGCCCTGTAGGCTATCACATAGCGCTCTTAGACATCAATATAGCCCTGTAGGCAAATATTACATAGCCATATTAGGCAACAACATAGCCTCATAGTCAAAGATCACATAACCCTCTTAGGAAACCACATAGCCCCACATGCAAATATCACATAGCCCTCTTAGATAACAACATAACCCCGTAGGCAAAGCAGGCAAATGTCACATAGGCCTCTTAAGAAACAACATAGCCCCGTATGCAAACATCACATAGCCCTCTTAGGCAACAACATAGCGCCGTAGGAAAATATAATATAGCCCCTCCAAGGAAACCACATAGCCCCGCAGGAAAACGTCACATAGCCCTCGTAGGCAACAACATAGCCCCAACATATGAACACTATCACAGATATGCAACAACTATTTCCACAACACTTACATCCAAAATAATCAATCAACATGCAAGGATCAATGGATGACATCCCATTACACACAGTCGATCATGCTTATACTAGTACCAACTATTATCTAACATAAACAAACTAGCAAATGCAAACATAGTGCCCTCACAACAAAGAAGTCCCTCACACATTATATTTGGGACTGACGAATACTCTCACTCTCCAAAAGAACTTCTAACAGTTCAAGTATACAAACCATAGGCCTTTCCTTTTTTCTATACTTCAACTATCGAACAACCGAAATAGGATCACTATAGGGATTTTATTGGCTTGTAACATTGGCTCAGGTTAGGGAGTGGAACATTTCGGTATATGAGTGACTAGATTACTTGGGTTCCCCAAAGTTACTATTAGCTCACAACTCTTATTTGAGTGGTTCCAACCTTTTTTTTATTTCTTTAGAACATCCCGACACCCATATTATTTCATCTCTTCTTTTCTTTGTCTCTTTCTTTTTGTTTCATTTTTTTTATAACCACCATCTACTTGAAGCTTTTAAAACATTGCATTGTGATTTCGTGCCTTCAGAATAACCAAGGATATGATATGCTAAGCTTTTTTCCTTCTTTTTAGGTTATGACCACCCTCAACTTAGGCTTTTGGCCTGAGTTGTGGCATCGAGCCTTTAGAGAACCAAGGATACAATATCAATAGGGTGTGAACTAAAATCAGCTTCAAGGCTCAAATAGGGTTCTAGGGTTCATGATTTCAGTTGGTAGTTGTTTTTGGTTAAAGTGGACTATATACGAAAATGACCTATGATCCTTTCCTATCCAGCTATTCAATAATCTTAGCTAGACCACTTGGGCAAGTTCTAGCTTACACATGTAGAATTAGACTTTATGCAAACGCTTACACTCACTCATGGCACATGCTTACATTCTTTAGTATTTAGTCAACCAATTTATGTCTTGGTTAGCAATGATCAAAATGCAAGTATATGAAATGTCGCACAAAGAGCCTGACAGTTAATTTTCAGATTAAGGATGCTTTTCCCATAATTTCACACAAAGCACAAATTTCACACAAAGCACAAAACTTTAGCTGCTCATATTAACTTTTCAACACCAACAACATACTGTACCACTTTCTCAACAAAACAAAATGCAACCTCCATACACTCCTGACTACTAATGGCAGGTTGCATAACCCCCCCCCCCCAATAAAATAGACTTTGCCCTAAAAGTATAGAATACAAGGGCTGTGAGGAGAGGTCATACATGCGGTGCTCTAGGCGTCGGTAGTCAGAGTGATGTGGGCACCCTCATTAATAGGTTCTCTCTCTGGTGCAGGGGTTGTATCAGGTCGGCTACTGTTTGGAACAACTGCCTCACTGACTTCAAGGGGAGAAGGCCCACTACCTGAAGCTCCACACCTCATCGCATCACGCTGTTGCTACTCTAGTGTTTCCTTCTCTCTAGCAGCTTTCTTGGATTCCCTCCTAGTTTTCTGCAGTCTCCGACGCTCTTCCCTAGGAGTTTCATCATGGAGTTCCGGTTCAGGGTTCTTATCCTTCCCTTTGTGTTTTGGTGTCTCAGGCCTAACAAGGTCACCCAAAATATCTCTGACTGTTTGAGTGGCTGGAGGCATGCTTAACAGATTCATCAGTGAATTTGGTGTAAGTGTGGGAGGCAGATCAACTGGCTTGGCGACCAGATTTGCAATATCGGTTTTCATTGCAATCATCTATGCTTTCAAAGTAGCAACATCTACAGAGCCCATAAATTTATTCGGCAATTGAGGTGAGACTCTAAGCCATCCATCCAGTTCCTCAACATAGAAACCTCATGTCGAAGATTATTTTGCACCCGCTTCTCCACACTCTATACTTGACTCTGGACCACCTGTGGTAGCTTTTCAACTACCTATCTAGTATGGATCTTGTTTTCCTTTGTTCTACCACAAGTTTCTCAAAAAATATGATAGGCAAAGAGACAAATGTACCTACATCTGATGAAGATAGTGCTGGTAGGGGCACACTCCCGAGGCTACCTGGGCTGTCCCCTCTGTATGCTCACTAGACACTCCTTCAGCTTCTAGTGGATCGACTAACACATATGGTAGCATAGCCAATGGTGCTGCAGGTCCCGCCCGTGAGTCATATAATGGGTTAGCCACATCATTAATATTGGCAACCGAAGTGAGCTTAGTAGCTTCAAAGAAAAGATCCACCAACTTGTTAGGTGGTATCTGGGCATGGATGAACATACTCCGTACCAGACAAGGAAACAAAGTGCTTTCTCTTTCATTCAGGGCTCGATCTCTCATTTCTGTAGCATTAATTCACCCCACGTTTAATACATAACCAGCCATAATGCAAGCTATTAATGAAGCTTGCGAGGGTGAGAGAGTGTTGTCATTCCAACTTGGACACAACTATGCATGAACCACCGCCCACCAGAATTTAGCTGGAAATGTCAAATATGCCTTGGTGATGTGCATTTGTGGGTTGGCTACCCATGATGCTGCCTCACCGTCGGCCGCAATCAATCCAACAATCCATCTCATGATACTTTCCTGAGAAACTAGATCATCCATCTCTACTTCACTGGTTACCAAATAGTGGCGCGACCCTCATATAAACCTACAATAGTAGGTGTAGTGTATTCAAGGCCACGGAGACAACATTTTATTGTGGTCTCTAAAATATCAATCGGTTTACCTTGAAAAACCACTTCAGCTAGAGGAGCTAACTTCAACGCCGCTGCTTTCTTTCGCCTTTTTTTGATTTTCGTGTGGTCTCCAAATTCAGTAGTGTAGCAGCATATGAGGCGTAGAACTCTCTAGTTAAGTGCCGCTCAAATTGTCCCGGATTTCTAGTCATCTAGTCAAACTGATATCTTTTGAACAAGTTGTGAATCTCTGGGAAAGCCTACAAGTCAGCCTCAACAATTCTGCTTTCCGGGACAACATGTCTCTTGCCAATGCCACTAGACTTGGACACTATGCATGTATCAAAGATGTCTATTGATTTTGAGATTGCCCACATAATTTGGATGACCTCAATAAGTTGTTGCTTAACTACTGGGTCAACTTCCATCTCTCTAACAAATTTTTCCACAGATTCATAGCTGTCACATGCATCACTGTCCTCTTGACTATCCCGCTCTTCTTCTACAACTTCAACTGCAGGTGGGTTACTAGTGGAAGCCTGGGATGTACCATCAGGCTACTCACTCTCTGAATCATCTTCTTCCTCTTCAGACTGGAAATAAGTGGTATTATGCTGCTTTACTTCCCTGGCTGTCCGAGAGCGAGTTGCTTAGGGAGAATGTTGTTCAATTTTAGTGTTGACCTGAACACCAGGGCTACTGGGTTCTTCACTACTGGAACTCTCATTCGGCAAAGCAGGGGGTGAGATGTGTAGCTGTGCTGTTTTGCACCTTACTTTAGCTATTGTACCTGTAAGACAATGAGTTATAATCGAAGTATACCAAATGGCTACACTAACGAGTACTCAGACTTCCCCTGTGTATTTATATAAAGTGACGCTTTCCCTTAAGAATGTCGTCACTCAATCTATCATTGGGAAAGTCCACACAATGAACAAAGAATGAAATAAGAAAAGAAAATATTTTTGATATTTATGATTTATTTTTATTTTTTTATATAAGGGGCTATACGGTTCGTGATAAGTACCACGGCCCGTATGAGCCCTCCTGAGGATATGTTTCAAAGACCAGCACCTAAGTGTGGTTCACGAGAGGTTTCACGGCTCGTGAACAAGTACACGGTCTGTGAAGCCTCCCGTGGACTTACACTTGGATGAATTTTTTTGTGTTTTCGCTTAACCAACCCGCATATTTCAATATTATCACCCAAGAACACAAAATCGACTCTCTCTAACCACCCCATGTACATGATTTCACCTAAGTAAACAAACACATCCACTAGTTAACTTATAATCAAGCCCTAACAAGCAATTTGTTAAGTTCTACACAATCCCACCAACATACATACTCAACAACTTCCGATATTTTCACACATACCATGAACATATCAACAAATAGCAATTCCCAGGTTTAATTTCAACAAATTTAAGTTTAAATCAATCAAAATTGAGAAACTTACTTCAATTTTACACCAAAATGCAGAAAGAGATGAAGATGAATGCTTGATTGGAGGGTTGAAAGCTTGGAAGATTGAAATAATGATTGAATTTCTTTGATCCCTTGATATAGATGATGGGAATGACTATTTAGTTGCCAAAGAGATGTTATAAATTCAAAGATAAGGGGAAGGATTCGGTCTCTTGGAACTTTGGGTTCTTTTAAATAAAAAAATTAGGGCTTGGGTTGAGTTGGGTTGGGTCGGGTTTGTCAGAATCGACCTTCTTTTGACGAGCCCTGAAGTTGCTCGTGAAGAGGAAAAAGGCCTGTTTAGTCGCTCGTGGTCTTGTACTTAGGTACATAAATTTGAGAACTTACCTCAATGTTCACGGGAGGCTAAATGGCCCGTCTAATGTTTGACGGGCCGTAAACCCTTTTGAGAACATTTCTCCAACTTGGACTGGGAGTCCACGAGGTGGTTTTCACACTCTTCACGAGCTGTATAGATTATCACGACCCATCTACTGGCTCGTGATGGAAATTCAATTGTTTTCCTTAAGTTTTTCCTACACACATGCACACAGAGTGACTCTATAAAAATAAAAAATAATAAAATGCAAGAATATAACTACTTATTACAATTTTACACCAAAATGCACAAAGAGATGGAGATGAATACTTGCTTGGAGGGTTGAAAGCTTGGAAGATAGAAACAATGATTGAATTTCTTTGATCCCTTGATATAGATGATGGGAATGAATATTTAGTTGCCAAAGAGACACTATAAATTCAACGAGAAGGGGAAGGATTCAGTCTCTTGGCGCTTTGGGTTCTTTTAAATTAAAAAAATAGGGCTTGGGTTGAGTTGGGGTGAGTCGGGTTTGTCAGAACCGACCTTCTTTTGACGGTACGTGAAGTTGCTCGTGAAGAGAAAGACAGCCCGTGTCGTCGCCCGTGGTCTTGTACTTAGGCACATAAATTTGAAAACTTACATCAATGTTCACGAGAGGCTAAATGGTCCGTCTAATGTTTGACGGGTCGTAAACCCTTCCGTGAACATTTCTCCCACTTGGACTGGGAGTCCACGAGGTGGTTTGCACACTCTTCATGGGCCATACGTACAAAACAGAGTATGACTATAATAAATCATAGAGGAGTGGGTAGCATGCCCATTGCATTAGATACAAATTATCACGACCCGTCTACTTTTCCTTAAGTCTTTCCTACACACATGCACACAGTAACCCTATAAAAATAAAAAATAATAAAATGCAAGAATATAACTACTTATTACAATTACATCTTGGGTTGCCTCCCAAGTAGCGCACAATTTAACGTCATAGCGTGACACAGTTTACTTGATAACTCAGACTTCATCAAGTTTGCATTCCTTAACTATCTTCACTTCTTCTGGATCCCATATATGCCTTGACTCGCTGTCCATTCGCTTTGAACTTTTCACCCTTTTCATTTTCAAGTTCAATTGCTCCTCACTGAAATACTTGGGTCATTTTAAATGGTCCTGACCATTTGGATCTCAGCTTTCCCGGAAACAGTCATAACCTTGAGTTAAACAACAACACTAAGTCTCTAGGACTAAAATTTATTTACTCAATATGTTTGTCGTGATACAACTTCATACTTTCCTTTTACAATGCAGATTTCTCATAAGCCGTGAACTGAAACTTATCCATTTCATTTATGTGCTCTAATAGCATATTTTTAGCTTCACTCCAACTCAAGTTTAGCTTTTTCAGCACCCACAATGCTTTGTGTTCTAATTCCACAGGCAAATGACATGCCTTTCCAAACACTAACTGGTATGGTGACATACCAATAGGTGTTTTGAAAGCTATCCGGTATGCCCATAATGCATCATCCAATTCCCTTGCCCAGTCAGTTCTGTTGGCATTCATTGTCTTTGCCAATATGGACTTCATCTCTCGATTAGAGACTTCCACTTGTCCACTCATTTGTGGATGATATGGTGGTTCCACTTCATATTTTTTCACCCCATATTTAGCCAGGAAAGTGCTAAACACTTTATTGCAGAAATGTGAACCCCCGTCACTAATAATCGCCCTAGGTGTGTCAAACCTAGAGAAAATATTCTTCTTTAAGAATCCTGCAACACTCTTGCCATCATTCTATGACAAAGCCACAACTTCTACCCACTTGGAGACATAGTCAACTACCACCACCATGTATTTCTGCCCAAATAAACTCACAAATGGTCCCATGAAGTCAATGCCCTATACATCAAATAATTCGACCTTTAAGATAGGGGTCATAGGTAACTCATGAAAACAAGAAATAACTCCTTGTCTTGACACATGTCACAGCCTTTAACCAGATCAAATGCATCTTGATGAATTTTAGGCCAGTAATAAACACTTTCAAATACCTTGTGGGTAGTGCGAGATCCCCCATGGTGTCCACCAACTAGAGAGAAGTGACAAGCTTCCAGAATACTCAGCATTTCAACTTCAGACACACACCACCTAATGATATTGTTCGTACAAACCCTGTATAAGTAAGGTTCATCCCGAAACTACTTGCTCACATCATGCAAGAACTTCTTCCTTTGTTGAAAGGTCAAGTCCTCGGGCATCAAGTCACTGACAAGATAGTTGGCAAAGTCAACAAACCAAGGAATAAGATCAAAAGTAGCAGCTAATACCTGCTCATCTGGAAATGAGTCATCAATGTCAAGCTGAACTTCCCCTTTCTTCTCTACTTCCAATCTGGACAAGTGATCTGCTACTTGATTTTCACAACCTATCATGTCGTTGACCTCAAAAACAAATTCTTGTAAAATGGTCTTTAAGGTCCATTTGTTTAATTTCCTATAATCCATGCACACTCTCCAATCGATGACTGGCCTTTGCGGAATCAACTCATTCTTATCATTCGCAACTACAGTCATTCCACCCTTCTTGGGCACATACTGCACTAGGCTCACCCAATGACTATCAGAAATGGGCTACACCACTCCTACATCTAACCATTTAATAATTTTGTTCTTCATTACCTCTTGCATTGGTGTGTTCAATCTCCTCTGGTGCTCTATACTTGGGCTGCAATCTTTCTCCAGTTGAATTTTATGAGTGCAAATACTGGGAGGTATCCCAATTATGTCATCAATGGTCTAACCAATTACTTTCTTTAACCTTTTCAACACCTTTACTAATGCATGCAATTGGTCAACATTAAAATCTGCAACCACAATAACTGGCAAAGTGTTATTTTCTCCTAAAAAGACAATCCTAAGATGACTAGGCAGCTACTTCAATTCAAGCACATGTGGCTCTTCAATAGATGGCTTTGCTGGAGGGTTTGGCATGTTCTTCAAATCCAAATCTAACTTTTTAGGAGAATATGAATGTGATCCCATGCCTTGCAGTTCATTTAGAGTCTCCACATAATCTACTCGAAAGACCTCATCAAAGTTCATTATTACTGCAGCCAGTATCTCTACAGTAAATCTTTCCTCTATAGATGCTTCAGTGACCTCTTCTTCAACTATATCAATCGCGGACACCACACTCATATCTTGTGGTTGCTTCATCGACTTACACTTTGAATTTGACCTCTTCATTATTTAGCCAAAATTTTATCTCCCCACTCTCCACATCATCCAATGCTCTACTAGTGTCCAAAAATAGCCTTCCCAAAATTATGGGAACTTCGAAATCTACCTCGCAATCTAGTATTACAAAATCAACCAGAAAGATAAAACTTTCCACCTTGACCAACACATATCATAAAATGCCTACGGGCCTCTTCACTGATCTATCTGCCATCATCAATCTCATAGCAATAGGCTTTGGAGACCCCAACCCCAACTGTTTGTATATCGCCAACGGCATATCCCAGGTTACACAAAGCCTTAGTGAACTCGAAAGCACCAATGGTGCATGGTATAGTAAATGCATCTGGGTCCTCTTTCTTATTCACCAAGGACATTGTAGAAATAGCACTACAATGGTGAACATTATCTGCTGGTTTAAAACTTGCCGCCCTTTCCTTTGTTACCAAATCCTCCATGAACTTAGCATAACCTAACATCTGTTCCAAAGTCTCTACTAGTGCAATGTTTACTGATAGCTGCCGAAGCATGGATTTGAATTTCAAAATTTTTCCATCCTCAACTTTCTTCTTAAGCCTTTGAGGGAATAGAGGAGGAGGTATGGGAATCTACTGTAAAGGTGGTGATGCCTCTATTATAGATTCTTTAGTTCTGTGTTCCCTTTCTTTAGCTCCTAGCGATCTCTCTACTCTTTGAGATATCTCTGAATCCTCTAAAACTTCTGCATTTACCTCTTTTTCAACATCCTTTCTATACTCTCTTCCAACTCAATGCTTGCAGTGCTCATCTTTCTTTGGGTTTTGAATGGTATCACTAGGCAGTGTCCCCTTTTTTCTTTTGTTAAGTGAGGCCGACAGTTGCCCCATCTACTGCTCCAACTGCTTAAGAGAAATTGTTTCTCAGCTCGTTGACTCCCACATTTGTAGATTCAACTCTTTGTAGAACCTTTGCTAACATGTCTTCCATCCTGGACTAGGTAGAACCACTACCTGCTCGATCTCTGTTACCTGGAGGTACATACACACTACTGCACTCATTTTTGTATCCCTCCTTGTTTTGCCAGTTTCTTTGCTCTCTACTTCCTGGTATGTCATATTGACCATCTCGATGATAGTTCCTACCTTGATTTCCTAAATTAAAACCCTAGTTGCCCGAGTTATAATTTCGGAAACCCTCTGGTTGTTCAAATACTTTGCCTCCTCATCAAAGTCATCATGTTACTCTTCATACCTGTTTGCTGCACCTACTGTATTTAACTTTTCTAGACCAACAATGAAATGTGTCATCAGGATGTCCATTTGGGTTTTTATGTGGGCCATGTCTTGGTCCCGTTCTTCTTCTCTCTTTCTCTATTCAGCTGAGAGTTCAAAAGTAAACCCAAGGTCTCCAACCTCTGCATCTCTTGTGTGCTAAGCTCTATTGTTCTTTGATACCTCATCCATGAAAACCATGATCTTAGGGAATGATTTTCTCAAGAATGATCCACCACATACTGCATCCACAACCAATTTAGTCACAAAGTTTAATGACCAGTAAAATACCTGGTTCAAGTGCTTGTCAGTGAGGCCCTGATTTGGGAATTTCTTTAGCTTTTGGCTAAACCTCCACTATGTATCATGCATTGCTTCACCTGGTAGCTTCTTGTGAGAACCTATTTCATTCTTTATTTGTAGCACTTTTGCCTCTAGGAAAAGCCTCTCCATGAAAGCCTCCCTAGGCTCTGCCCAAGTTCTGATTGAGTCGTTTGGCAACTCATTCAGCTAGTTTGCTACTTCCTAGTTAGAGACAATGGGAACAACCTCAGTCTCATCGTAGTTTGGCTGGCTCCAAGGATCTCAGCCGACTTGAAAATTGCAATGAAGTTTATCAAATGTTGATTCGCATCCTCACCATTAGTTCCTCTAAACATCCCTTTCAGATTCAATAGTTGAATCATGGTGTTGGTGATGGTAAATTTCACTCCTGGTGGCAATACTGGGAGTACTATGGCTCCAGTAGCTCCAGCTCCATCTAGTTCCAAATCATCATCTTCGAATGCCACAAGCGCCGGTTGTCAGACTTGACCTCTTGGAGCTAGTGATTGGTGATGAGGAGGGGCTATCTCTTCTACCCCTTCGTTCTCCTCATTCACTTTGTTTGTGTCGTTGGCATTGTTTTGGGCACCTCTAGCAGGGCCTCAGTATCTTGTCTCAGCCTCTGTCTCTAAGCTTCAAGTTCTTGTGCATTCACCATTTTCCTAATAGTTTTGCTTAACCTGGGATTGTAAGGAATCAAAGGTGCTCCCTTACTTTTGGTGTTTGGCATGCACTTGTCAACTCACCTGTAGATGACACAAACAAGAAACAAGAAGCAAAATTAGGAAATACAATGATGTGAGGCCAAAAATACATATTTTAAATCATTATCTGCCTCACATTTAATATTTATATTTTCCTTTCTTGAGCATGTATTTTATGGATTGTGTTTAATAGTATATTTTATTTGTAGGATTAAATTGGTGTAAAGATGAAGAAATTTGGAGCTTAAAAGAATTAAAGATGGAAAATTGAAGAAGAAAATCAAGCATGCAACTTAATAGATTAAATTGAATATTATATTAATATTTCAATATATTCAAATGTTAGAAAAGTAAAGAAAGCAAAGTGGGGTTTGTATCTCATTGCCGCGTGGCAATTTTTGAAGACACCAGCAAATTGATGAAAGGCGGTAGAGAGTTGAGGCGGCGCACAGTTCAAGTGGAGTTCTACTTTCTTTTGGTTTTGAGTTCCTAATTTGTTTTGGACTCAATTATTTTATTCAGAATTTCCTACATCCATAAATAGTCCATAAAATTAATTATTAAAGGAGGGGGATACAATGTAGTAAATAACTTTTGATTTAGGGTTTCAGCTTTTCTTCTCTTTTATTTATTTTACATCTTTTCTTTGAATGATTCATTGCAATTTCTCTATGTCTATGTGGAGTTAAACTTCTCGTTCTTGGATTATATTTACTTACAAAATGATTATTTAGTGATTTTGATTCAGCATAATTGTTTATCATATTAGTTGTTCTTATATTCTTGTGATTACTATTTTGATGTTTGGCCACCATTATAATAAATCTATTGTCTTCTTTTGAACTCGGGAGAGAAATAGAGGGATTGAAAATGTAATATAAGGAGAATGATCTTTTCTTGCACATCACTTGAATTGATTTTTGTCGAGGATATGGATATACCTAGGTGCCTTGCTTGGCTCAAATATGGGAAGACAATGTAATGCTCCATAGTTGGTTCAGTCTATTCGCGCTCAACGATGTAGTTAGGCTGTCAATTGTGGTAGGCGGTTAGAGGTCGGGAGATCATGACTATATTATCAACCCCGTGAATCAACAATTAGATAATAAAATAAGTTGATGAAATTGATGCTAAACATGATTGTTAGTTAAATTATAATTCTAGATCGATTCATTCATTGATTGTGTGAAAAATCTATCTTTTATTAGTTAATTGTTTTTAGTTTAGTTAATATATATTCATCTTTGAAATCCTCCCCTTAAATAAATATTTAGAATTAGTATAATTTAGTAAATAGTTAATTGACAAGTCCTTTGGGTTCGATAATCCGGCTTTTTAGGGCCACTATATTACTTGCGCGACTACATACACTTGTGTGTGCAATTGGAAGCAACATACAAATACAACTGAAGTAATACCTTGTAGAGTATTTTGGAAGAAAACAATAGTTTCAAGATGTGATGATTGAGTTAGCGAGACTAGGATTGCGTTCCCTATGACCTTTAACTCACAACTCGAATTCTATACAAATAACAATTTATTGTCAACCTTATATGTTCATAGCAAGCTAGGTACATCTAAACGCTTTTCAGCCCTATTAGATGACTTTCACTCTTCTCCTTTTGGTTTTAGAGTATTTTGAATCTTACCCTTGCATACTTGTTAAGATGATTATCCTCTCTCGAGCTCGATTAAAACAAGTTAATATAATTTGTTTCTAGATATTCCTCATCATAACTTTTATCTCGAACAAGTAATGAATACATGCATGTTCTAATATGTGAAATCATTAGAAGACGTTCATTATGAATATATAAATGACATAGGCAGTTAACAATTAAAAGTTACTCATGTTTGAATCTGTCATTATGTTTTTGTCATGGTTCGCACAACCCTAGTTGTGGTATTTAACCGATCATATTGTCAATGAAACAAATAGTAGAGATTATTGAAAGCATAATGAAGTAGACTTACAATAATAGCAAAACCAACAACTTCTTGATTATCAACGCTAAATTAAAATCACCAAGTTTGATCTAAAACGTTCGACCAAAAGTGTCTTCAAAATGGAAACTATCATTTCTCCACACTCCAGATATCTTAGTGTTTCGATGATTATCTTAAAAATAAAACTCTAAGGAATTTAAAATAGTCTTTAGAAAAGAGTCCTACATGAAGTAGGAAACATCACAGTCGACACTCTTCATGAGTAGGCTAGACGGCCCGTGAGGCTTCACACGGCTCGTCAAACCTCTCGTGAGACAACACTTGGACAAAGTTTTGTCCATTTCCACTACACTTCTTCACGAACCACTAGATGGAACGTACAGTGCATCACGGCTCGTCTAGGGCCTCTTCATGTCACACTTCAACATCATTCCTTCTAGCTCACTTCCAAGAGCTTCTTCACGGCTCGTCTAGTGCATCACTACCCGTCTAAGGTCTCTTCTTGTCACACTTGAGTTTCATTCCTTCTCTCAATTTATTCACAGTGTTTTTACCTGCACATTAGCAAAAGAACCATCATATTCACATAACCATGCTTAATTTCTTGCACGACACATCACCAACCACCCACAATTATGGCTACGAGTACATGAATGATAACAACCTTGTTATATTGGTACTAAGCTTCAACGAACCATGTAGAATAAAGTGAACAACCTAAAAATACATTTCAACTGAAGCCTCAAATGTGTTTGTATGAAACTTGCCCAACCTATCATAATAAAACAATTGCTAGAATCAACAAGGCTGCGAGAACGAGCCATATATAATTAATAAGGTGTTAATGTCACAATCACGACCAGCCAACTCCAAAGAATAAAATGAGGCTAATAACAATAACAAATGACAGCTAAATCCAACAACAATATGCTAACCACATCTCAAAGGAGCGACGAGCTCCCGAGACACTATTTCTAGGCATACTTCACGTCATTTGATCCAACAACCTTTTTACATGACTCCGCTAAGACTCAAAACAACCCCCAGTACATCCAACACCTTTACACCATCAATATACAACAATAATAACCCAATTCAATATGACAAAGGGGCTGCCCGGAGCAACAATATCCAAAACACCACTTCGTGGCTCAAAATCTATAAAAATGATACTAGCACATAGGATTATGAAGTAGGGTCGTAGAGGAATTACTTCCTTGACAAAAACCTTTGAAATACAAAGCTAAACAATCTACCTCCTTGTAGTAACAACAGCCGAAACAAAAATCAACAAGAAACTACTACAAGTCATCATCGACTACAACTTTTCGTAGCTAAAAGCTTAGAATCACAATTCAACAAATAGATATGTGTATGAGATCCTTACTTTGCCAATATATAACCATAGCTGCTGCCAAATACTAAATAAACACCTGCTATCTCTCTGACACCACATCCATGAAGATACGCCACAAAATTGATGGGGAAAACTATACCGAAATAAAGAGCTCACAGTGTAGAGAAACTTCCATTAAACTTCCGAGTTGAAACAATAAATATACATGGAGAATTTAGGGACTTTCCTTTTGATTTTATATTAATTTTGATTGATTTTTCTGAGTTAAAACAAAGCTAAATTAGCTTTTATAAAGCTAAACCGACATAGTGGCTAGGGCCCCACCTTGAAGTACCTGCTTGCGTAGTCTAAAAATGTGAATATCTCTCTATTCTGAAGTAGTATGGATCAATGGTTTAGTGTGTTGGAAAGTAGACTCATAGAACTTCAATTTGATTGCTCATGTTCCTTCTAAATATTTATATATTAGGAGAAAATCTCGGAGACATTTGACCCAAATTTCAGAGAAATCTTTAAAACGAAACCTGCGATAACTTTCGCCAACTTTTGTTATTCAACTTGTTTGACTTCCAAACTTGAGATACGACCCTTGAACAATTAAAATATGTCATACCACATCCTTATTAACTTATTAATCATTCTTAGTCTTTCCACAAAGGGACGAGTTAATTTAGACATTCCGAAAAGGGCGGGGTGTTACAACATCGACATGGACACCATACAAATAATGTCTCCAAACCTTTAAAGCAATAACTAGAGCCGCTAGTTCCAAATCATGGGTAGGATAATTCTTTTTCATGAATCTTAAGTTTCCTTGAAGCATAAGCAATAACCTTCCCATTTTTCATAAGAACACACTGTAGTTTAATCCTTGAAGCATCACAATAAACAACAAACCCATCAGACCCTTTCGGTAAAGTCAACACCAGAACAGAGGAATGTCTATATTTCACTTCTTGGAAACTGTTCTCACACGCCTCCGACCATATGAACTTAACTTTCTATTGGGTCAATGCCATCAATGGAGAGGGAATTAAAGAAAACCCTTCCACAAAACTTCTATAGTAACCATCCAAACCCATAAAGCTTCTAATATCTGAATTGGATAAAGGTCTAGGTCAACTCTTAACTGCATCTGTCTTCTTAGGGTCTACCTCAATACCCTTACCAGAAATGATATAACCAAGAAAAGCCACATATCTTAACTAAAACTCACATTTACTAAACTTTGCAAATAGTTGTTGGTCCTTGAGGACTTGCATCACAATTCTTAAATGATTGGCATGCTCATCCTCACTCCTTGAGTAAATCAAGATGTCATCAATTAACACAATCACAAACATATCAAGATATTGTCTAAACACTCTATTCATCAAGTCCATAAATGCGTCCGAAGCATTAGTCAAACCAAACAACATCACCAAAAACTCATAATGAACATACCGAGTTCGAAAATTCGTCTTCAGAATGTCACTTCCTTTCACCCTCAATTGGTGATAACCCGATCGAAGGTCAATCTTAGAGAAATAACTTTCTCCTTGGAGTTGATCAAACAAATCATCTATCCTTGAAAGAGGATACTTATTCTTAATGGTAACCTTTTCAATTGTCGGTAGTCAATACACATGCGAAGTGAACCATTTTTCTTATGAACAAAAAAAATTGGAGCACCCCATGGAGAGATACTCGGTCGGATGAAATCCTTATCCAATAAGTCTTTCAATTTCTCCTTTAAATCCTTAAGTTATGCCGGAGGCATACGGTAAGGAGGAATAGAGATAGGTTGCGTATCAGGAAGAAGGTCAATACCGAAGTCTATTTCCCTTTTGGGAGACACACCGCGTAAATCATCAGGACACACTTCCAAAAACTGATTCACAACAGAGACCGACTCAAGAGTAGGGCTTTCAGAATCCATAACCCTATCTCAAACTAGATGACATATGCAACCCTTAGAAATCATTTTTCTAGCTTAAGACAAGAAATGAACTGACCCTTAGGCATAGAATTTCCCCTTTTCCACTCTAGGTAGAGCTCATTTGGAAACTGAAACTTGACCACTCGGGTTCTACAATCAACAAAAGCATAAAAAGAATAGAGCAAATTCATACCAAGAATGACATTGAAATCTAACATATCAAGTTCTACAAGATCAACATTGGTGACTCTATGGGATAAGGAGACAAGACACTTTCTATAGACTCTCTTAGCCACAAAAGATTCACCAATAGGGATAGAAATAGAAAAAGGGTCTAATAACACATCCAAAGAAATATCAAATATCTTAGCCACATATGGAGTCACAAAAGACAAAGTACCACCAGCATCAAGCAAAGCATAAAAATCAAGATGAAGGACTTTCAACATACCGATAACAACACCGAGAGAAACCTTGTGATCATATCGAGTTTGAAGTGCATAGAATCATTTTTGCTTTGGAGCACTTAAATCCAAACCACTAGGCAAAGCTTGCCTACCATAATATCCCTTTTCAAATCTAGATGGAAAATCTCTCACGTGGTGACCACTCTTGCCACAACCAAAACAATTATCCGTACCCATCAAGCCTTTTTCCGGATGACTCTGGCCACACTTTTGGCATGCAGGAATTGAAAATCCATTTCCACAACCATTTCCTCCTTGAGGCTTAGGGTTAGACACCCTATCTTTGTTGAACTTAGGAGCCGGAGCATTCAAGAAACCTTGACCAGAAAACCTTTGTCGGAACCTAGAACGACCATGTCCGTCAGATCTTGAATTTGAAAAGTCACCATCACCAGTCTTTGCCCTCTTTTCCTCCTAGACCTTTACTTAAGCTTCTACTCTTCAATTTGTTGAGCATGCATCACTAGACGAGAAATGTCCATTTCCTTAATGAGCATGGCATTACGACATTTCTTAACCAACATTTCAGACACTCCCAAAACAAACTTGCTCATCTTTGCCCTAGGATAGGCAACCATAGTTGAAGAATATCTAGACAACTGTGTGAACTTCAAGGAATACTCCCTCATATACTTATTCCCTTGATGAAGATTAATGAATTCAAGTACCTTTGCCTCCCTCATCTCAAGGGAAAAGAACCTATCAAGGAAAGTAACCTTAAACTTCTCCGAATCAAGAGGACCCGCATCAACCACCCTATCCTCCTTCCATTGGTTGAACCAAACTTGAGAAACACCCTTAAGTTAATAAGAGTCCAACTCCGCCTCTTCCAACAACGTCACTCCTATGATAATCAAAACCTTATATACCTCATTAATTAACTCTTAAGGATCTTCCTCAACCTTGGAACCATGAAACTCTAGGGGATTCATTCTAGTGAAGTCCCTCACTCGAGTATCCGTTGTACCCACATCTGGGTTCACGGGGACCACTACCTCCCTATTGTCTTGAGCCGTCATGGCTTGATCCAACACTTGAAAAGCAGTTCGAAACTCTTCATTAGTCATTTGTTCGGACAAAGGGTCAGCGGAACTTGAGGAGCTTCTTATTCCACATTCTCATTCATATTCCTCCTAACATATGCTCTTTGGGGGGCCATATCCTGAAAAGCATCGGATAAGGATTAAGAGAGAGACATATAGAGTTAAACTCTATCGCACGAATTTAGAGTAATGAAAGAAGTGGAATTTCTTAAATGTATTATAGTTTCTTAATCATAAATATGGTGTGCTTCACACTCATAAACAAAAATCTACTCGACGTGGCTTATGAGACATCATAGGAACTTTCTAAACCTTGTACTTTAAATACCAAGTTTGTCACGACTCAAAGTATACCCTAGGTGTAACATGGTGTATAGAACCCTGATAGGCCCTACATAAGCCACTAAGCATACATCATACAAGATAATAAAAATAAAGAAGTCAAAAGATAGAATTTCATATTCCAAAAGAGTTTGCCAAAGTAGAAACCTAACATAAGACTCAATAAGCCATCTAAACATCAAAACAAGTGGTTGGGACGTAACCCATACACCACATACATCATCCAAAAACTAGAAATACATAAGGCAAGAAAAAGTGTCTCGCTCCTCGGAACATGAGGACTCACCAATCTTTTGAATCTAGAAGAATCAACTAGCTACGAGAGTGAGAGGTAAGAGCGTTAGACCCAACATTAATGAGACAATGTAGGAACAAGTATGAATTAGTACATGAAATGTACTAAGTATGTAGAAATATGTATAAAATAGACATGGTGACGTAAATAGCTTAAACATGTAATGCATGACAAATATTTGAACATTTAAAAGCTTAAAGAAGCAATGTCATATGAATCATGAAATCTAGTCAATGCGTTTAAAATAAGAGACATAAGAAATATTTGAACAAACATAGTCATTTTTGTGGAATATTAGCTTTAATTGATATTAAGACTATGAGAGTTATATCATGGAGTCGATATATAACTCTTACCAAAAACATGGGATTCTACTTTCCAAGGTAGAATCCGTACATATCATCTTTTGCTAAATTTGATCCACTAGCTAGGTCATTTAAGACAAACCTACGGGGGCACGTAGTTTGGGACTAGATGTTGCTACTAAAGACTACCCTGTTTTAGCCTCCTCCACAAAGGCCTCTCGGTGCTAAGTCTAAATCCCAATAGAATAGATAAAAGTAAAATATAAATATATCATAGGAAAGGCAGTGATCAATACCAATCCACATCATAAAGATCAAAACATAGAATAGCTCCTCAAATTGTAATTCAAACATAGATGAGAAAACTATTCACCAATCCATATGTGAGAAATACCTTTCACAAATCATGATCATATTCGTAGGTGAAAAATCCTTTCACAATAAAATTTATACTTTCATCTAAAAGTACCCTATCATCATAAACATCATTTTTACAAGACATCACAATCTCCACAAAATTCATAGTTCATAGGTTCAAGGGTTCATCATAGGTTCATCATAGGTTCATAGTTGAAAATCATAAATCATGTATGGTTCAATATAATTTCAACTAAATATCATATATTAACACTAAATCATGCATTAGAAGACTTAATCAACAATAATAAATCATAATTGAGGGATAAAGAACTAACAAGAATCCTAATTTGATCAATTGAATCTGAAATTGAGAAATTGGAAACTTTGGGGACCCCATGGAGGAATGGACTCCATGGGTAAATACCTACATACCTTGATACTAAAATCCCAAGATGAATGGTAAATTGGAGACTTGAATTGAATCCTAGCTCTTTTTCTTCTTCCTTAGGTTGGGAGGGAAATTTGGGGAGTGAATGTGGTTGGGTTTTGGGGAAATAGGAGAATGAATTAAAATGGTTAGATTTAGGACTTAAAGGCTTTATATAGGGCTTAAGATAAGGGTCAAAACATCATATTTTAAGCCTTAAACGAATAGAAAAAAGACCCAAAAGCCACTTAAAACAACTTCCGAACTCGATTTACGATCCTGACATACAGACCATAGAACTACCTACGGTCCGTATTGGTCAACCGTACACCAAGTACTAGGACCATGAATTTAACTCATTTTCTAAGAAACACTTCTACGGCCCGTAGAACCTTCTACGGTCCGTAGACCCAACCGTAGAACTTAACTTAAACCTCACAATTTGACTAAGTACGGGACCTTTCTATGAGACCTATCTATGGCCCGTAGATCATTCGGTGGACCGTAATGGTCCATCGTAAGAAAATTACTGGAACTTAATTTTCAAAGAAATTTTGCCCCACTACGTATGAGACTGGTCTACAACCCGTAGAACTTCCTACAGACCATAGACTGGTTTTGTAGGTCAAAAGCATGCAAAAAAAAATCCTTTTTGAAATTCGAGGTGTTACACATGGACGGACCGTACAAAGGTATACGAGTCATAGATCATGTCCGTAAGGAGAGTATAGATAGCCTTTGAAGAATCTTCCTTCTACGGGCTAGGTCTACGAGCCGTAGTTTGACCTATGAGCCGTAGACCATGACCTGTAGACTTGACTGTCGAAGCCCACTTTTCTATGTTTCCTTTTTTAATTTTATTTAGGATTAGATGTTTATAAATATTCGTTTTAATTTACATTTTTTATGGTTAGACAATTTGTTACTTTAATTTTGGTTTTGAGAATTATTTTGGTGAACAATTTGGCACTTTTAATTCTTGATGCATTGGTTTAATACACTATTGTTTCGTTAATTCAAGATTACAAAATTCAACTACTCTAATTGTAAGTTCATGATTTATTTAAACAATCTTAGTATGAATTTTTATAGCTCAAGCATGAGTAGCTAAATCCACCATTAGGGTTGTGGGAACCATGAGGAATTAACAACGTAGACCTAATGATTTGTAACTCTTTAATATTGTTTATGCATGTATTGTTAATCTCTTCGTTTTGAATGTTTTTAATGGTGGACAACTCTAACCCATCTTATTCCTACTTGCCCGACCAAGGAAGTAACGAATGGGAAAAGAGATTAAACAATAGAGATTTGGTGACTACAATCAATATCTAATAACTTAAACCATCTCTGTGAGAGTTAATTTGGGGTCAAGGATAATGGTTGGTAAAGCACAAACCCGTGGACCGACCAAGTTGCGTGGTGAAATTCCCTATTCAGATGACTAATCACTTAGGAGATACATAACTTACCGACTTTGCATGTTAAACAAGGTTTACTGCGTTAAGGACTTGCGGGGAACACATAAACCCTAGTTTCATATTTTATTGATTCTACAAAACATTAAATCATGTTTACTTAGTTACTTTTTACTGATATCAATAAATTAATATTTTGTTTCACAAAACCCCTCTTTTTATGGAAATAATTAGATCAAAAGTATAATCAACAGTTAATTAGTCTAACTCTAGACCTCATTCCCCGTGGGATCGATCCTAACCTCTGTTAGGCTCTTTATTTGAATAACGACTGTTTATACTTCTTTAAGTAGGTATAATTTGGGTTTATCAAATTTTGGTGATGTTTTTGGGGTATAAGGCTTTTAGATTAGACTAATTTTGTTATTGCATTGTTAGTCAATTATTTCCCAATTTACATTTTTTTTGTTTCTCTTCTCTATAGGTTTAGTTCGAAGTGTATGCAGAGTACATAGAGTCAAGGCAATCCCCTGACCCCTTTCAATCCAGAATTAAACAGAACTCTGCGAAGAATTGTGAACGTCGGATGTGGTCAGAATTTAGGGCTAAACAATGAACCAATCGGAGCGGGACAAGAGGATAATCCTAGAGCTCAACTTTCATGTGTAGAAGAGGTACCAAGAAACAATGAGAACAACCCTGAGATAGTGCAAGATCAACAAGCACTCGATGTGCGTGATAAGTACAAGGTTGATCATAATGATGAGGGATCAACGAGTGCTATAGTTGTACCTCCACTTCCATCCGGACATATGTTTGTGGTTACTAGCAATTTGATGCAAATTCTTACATCCAGAGGCTTGTTTCATGGTATGAAATTCGAAAACCCATATGCTCATCTAAGTTAAAATCATTAGCTTTTGTAAGAGTAGTGTGGAAAGGTTAGATTTAGACATGGATGTGATCGGGTTAAGAGTGTTTCCATTATCATTGACAGGTGATGCTACCGTGTGGCTATCTAAGCTTCCGTATAACTTAATTACCACATGGGAGAGCTGCACAGAGTGTTCTTGGAAAAATACTTCTCGTTGTCAAAAAAGTTGAAGCTTAAAGATAAACTCAACAACTTTGTGGCTCCACTTGGGGAGTCGATTAGTGATTTTTGGGACAAATTTACAGGTTTCATGAGAAGTGTACTGAACCACTGAATTGATGATGAGTCACTCAAGGAGTACTTTTATAGAGGACTGGATGACAATGGAAAAGCAGTATTAGACATTATTGTTGGAGGATTATACGGAGAGAACTCATTTCAACATATTACAGAAAACATTGAAAAGATTTTCTAAAAGAATAAAACATGGAACACGAGAACTTCAGCTACAACAAAAATATCTTTTTCAATACAAGCCACACATGATCATGCGAGTGAAGATATGCGTCAAGAAGTGGCACGATTAAGAAAAAAGGTCGGATTGGTGTTGAAACATTTGGGTAAGGCTGCTGAGAAAGTTAATGCAGTCAATTACTAGAAAAGAGCACCGGTGCATAATGAGTATATTTATGAAGAAGATGATAATTTTGTGAATGAGGAAACGGGGGGTTTTTGGACTAATGACATGTAATCAGGATAATTGGTTCTAAGGTCAAAGAAATCAAGGTCAGAACTACAACAATTACAACCGTGAAGGGCATTATAATCCTTATAATGATTACAATAATAATGGGTACAATAATAGAAGTGATAAAAATGGTCCATATATTCCACCATCGAATCAAGATAGAGGATCAAGTTTGAATCGCATTAAAGATATGATGTCTAATATATTGAAAAAGTTTGACTTGATAGATGATAATGTGAAAGAGATGCGTACTAATTTATCGAGCATTGGGCAAAAGGTAGATTCATATGCAGTGTCTATTAAACAGATTGAGTAGCTGTTGAGTCAACTATCTTTGACCGCGAATACTGTCCAAAATCCAAAGAATGACGGACAATACATTACAATTACTACTTGAGGTGGAAAGAAGACTATTGGCCCTCCTATGGCGACTAGATTGGAAAGTGCGAAGGAACCTGAAGAGGCTAAAGTTGAATAACCTAAATATCAAGTTGAGAAAGAAGAGGAAGTAACTCAAAAGGTAGTTCCAATGTCTCGACCTCCTCCTCCTTTTCCTCAAAGATTGGTCAAGAAAACTGAGGAAGGGAATTATCGCAAGTTCATCTCGATGCTGAAACAACTCTTAATAAATGATCCTTTGATTGAAACATTAGAATAGATGTGGGGATATTCTAAGTTATGGAAAGATCTAGTGACAAAAAAAAGGCCGTCAATTTTGAAAGGGATGACAAGTCGCAGCATTGTAGTGTCATTGCTACTAGATCAATAGTGCAAAAGAAGGAGGATCCTAGAGCGTTTACCATCTCATGTACTATAGGAGCATTACATTTTGCTAAAGCCCTACGTGACTTGGGTGCATGCACTAATTTGATGTCGCTATCTATTTTTATAACGTTGGGCTTGGAAGCCCCCAAACCAACTATAATGAGGTTACATATGGCTGATCGCACTGTAAAGAAACCAATTGAGGTCCTGTTAGATATTCTAGTAAAATTTGAGGTGTTCATATTTCCTGTAAATTTCGTGATATTTGACTGCAAGGTTGACCTTGAAGTGCCCATCATCTTAGGGAGACCATTCCTTGCTACTAGGCGTACTTTAGTTGATATGGAGAGAGGACAGATGAAATTCAGACTGAACAATAAAGAGGTAACATTCAATATTTGCAAATCGATGAAGCATCAAAGTTATCTTAAGGTGGTGTCCATAGTGAATTTGACTATTGAGGAGCAACCAAAAGTACCAATTGAGGAGAGATTAGGTGTTGGAGAACTAGCGGCTGTGATCATGAATTTTGATGGAGAGCACATTGAGGAGTATGATGAGATGGTTACTGCACTTAATGGTTTTGGAAATTTTCGGCATCCACCAAAGGAGCTAGATTTGGATTTGCTGATAGAGAGACTCCGCCTGCAAAACTGTCCATTGATTAGCCCCCAAAGTTGGAACAAAATATCTCACATCTAACTTGAGGTATGTGTGTCACACCCAACCCCTAGGTGAGGCAGAGAAGTACCATATGAACACATGTTTTACAAGTGATCTATGACGAGAAAGTGAACTACTATGCAGATAGATTTACTAATGAGAAGCTACATATACAACACATGTCGACTAGCTGAACAAATACATGTGACAAGTAAAACTATGAATACAAATGATAGCTTTAAAATGTCTACAAAGCCTCTACGGGAATCCATGACTGTACAACTATCAAAATACGCACAGTAAAGACTCGGCAAAGCCCCGAATCAACCTGGAGCTCACCAACAACCGCTGAGTATCATGTGCTTCTATGTGGGAGATCTACTCGTTGAGTACCTGTACCTGCAGCATGAAATGCAGCATCCCCAATAAGGGACGTCAGTGCGAAAGAATGTACTGAATATGTAAGGCATAATACAACCATATGTAAAATGAGGGATCAAGTGAAACCAAATACAAATAGATAGGGATTAGAGACCACCTTTGCTTATACTTGTGGAATCGTGTATGTTACATTCTTCTCTTTACTTTTCTGTGCGTTATATTGTGGAATCGTGTATGTTACATTCTTTTATTTACGTTTCTGTGTGTTATAAACTTTATATGACATATGATACAAATGACCTGCTGATCAGCGGTATAAGAGGATGACCCATGCTAGGCATTTTAACCCCTGGGATGCTGTCCTCATAATTACATAAATTGGGATCGGCCCATGCTAGGATTTTTCCCCTGAGCTGCTACCCTTCTATACAATTTAGGATCGACCCATGCTAGGCTTTCACCCGTGAGCTGCCATCCTTCTATACCAATTGGGATCGACCCATGCTAGGCATTTGCCCCTGGGCTACCACCCATAATTATACATATTGCTTCAATTAGTTTCTTTAATCTTTGAGATTGTTGTTTTGGTGGTCATATTTGTATTGAGATTTAGAACCATGGACCAATAGTAGAAGACATGAGAATAATAACTTTAAGGCAATGACAACGACATAAGGAGCTATGTAATATCAATGGATGACTTATGAGCTTAAATGGCACAATTGACTTCAATTGACTAAGAGTAGAATTCACCAAGCTTGCTGTTGCGAATATATTTCTATACTAGCACATATGAGGATAATAATACAAAATGTAGAGTAATGAACATATAATGAAGTGATTTGACACACTAAGATAGGGGAAAATATTGTTAGCTTTTTGGAGATCATACGTTACCACATTGTTTCCTTTACTAGGAATAGAACTTAGGAAATTCACTTTGTTGACATTAATCGCAAATATCAAATTTCATGCCAATAAATATGGAATCGAATAGCCTTACATACCTTGCTGCACAACTTTGAATATTACAATGAGTTAACCGTCTTCCTTTCATATTATTTATCTACAATGGAGTAAATAATAAAACTAGCATTAGTAGCTGATCAACAAGTTTGGGCTACTTGATCAAGACCAAAACAGTAATTGGTAGTAAATCTATAATTGAACCCATCAAGGGTGTTCTTCCCACCCATTCTCCTCTAATTTTTTTTATTTACTATACAATTTTCTTATAAGGTCCTCCGAAACTCCTCGGGCTTTATCACGTTTTGAAAACAGTATACAAAGGGATGGAGTTTCCTTTGCAAATAGGACTATCCAAAATCTATAGACTAGCCTAAAACACGTATACACAAGTCTCGCATGACGTCTCAATAGATATGGTTCATGAAATAAGAATATGACAAATTAAACCCCTTTCTTGACCATATAATTCACTGAAGATACACAAGTAGAACTCATACAAATAAGGAATTTAATATACCTAAACACAAGACATGCAAATGACATATCAAATGAACAAATGCTAGTAGGACTTATGATCATATAAGGGGACCACATGATCTCAGATCCTTATGTTGATGTTTAGAATGAGGAGGGGTATATAGGATCTGTACCGTCTTCTATTCCCAAGTATCTTATGTTATATTCTAGTCCTTCCACAATACTTCAATGGAGGTTACACCTTTTGTGCCTAGCTTCCGGGCCTTAACAATCAAGAATAACTATCTCCCGATTTTTTTTTTATGGAACAGACACATAAAATCATAGGCCTAACCTATCGGGGCTCTACTTTCCCTTCTCCTTTATCTTATGATGCTCTTCAGAGGTGAGTCTTATAAGAATGCGTACCTGTTAATATAAACTCTAAAGTTTAATGTCGCACCTTCAGATAAGGTATTATGCTAAGTTATTTATTTATGGTTGTGATAAAATTTACATATATTCCCAATCTTTTCTGGTCAAAATCTTCACTACATAATGATACAAGGAAACGTTTTCCCAAAATGTTCAAAACTCAAGTCAATAAGCACAGAGGGGCTAGTATACAGATAAATGAGTCACATTAGGTATGACACATAGACAGACTAGCACAAAAGGGAGCGCATAATATATGGGCATTAAGCTATAGAAATATGTGGTGTATGCGCGCATATGAACTATAGGGTAGCTTGTGAGCGAATGAACTATAAGGCATGTTGCAAATGGACCAGATGAACACATGATGCATGAGTACTAAAACTACGAAATATATATCAGTAAATAGTCTATAAGACATGTAGACATATAAGAAAATGAACTACGGAACACAAATCACATTGGCAAGTGCGTTATATCGCACAGATAGGTGGACTAACATTTCAATAAGTACGCATATAAAATATGAGCAAGTGAGCACATGACACATGGCCAGAAAAGCTATAAGGCCTGTAATGTTTAAGCAAGTGAAACCAAATACAAATAGATAGGGATTATAGACCACCTTTGCTTATACTTGTGGAATCGTGTATGTTACATTCTTCTTTTTACTTTTTTTGTGCGTTATATTGTGGAATCGTGTATGTTACATTCTTTACTTTACGTTCTGTGCGTTATCTTTATAAGATATATGATACAAATGACCAGCTGATCAGCGGTATAAGAGGATGACCCATGCTAGGCATTTTAACCCCTGGGATGCTGTCCTCATAATTACACAAATCACGATCGGCCAATGCTAGGCTTTCGCCCCTGAGCTGCCACCCTTCTATACCAATTGGGATCGACCCATGCTAAGCTTTTGCCCCTGAGCTGCCACCCTTCTATACCAATTGGGATCGACCCAGGCTAGGCACTTGCCCCTGAGCTACCACCCATAATTATACAGATTGCTTCAACTAGTTTTTTTAATCTTTGAGATTGTTGTTTTGGTGGTTATAATCAGTATTGAGCTGTGGAAGCATGGACCAATAGTAGAAGACATGAGAATAATAACTTTAAGGCAATGACAATAACATAAGGAGCTATGTAACATCAATGGATCACTTATGAGCTTAAATGGCACAATTGACTTCAATTGACTAAGAGTAGAATTCACCAAGCTTGTTGTTGCAAATATATTTCTATACTAGCACATAGGAGGATAATAATACAAATGTAGAGTAATGAACATATAATGAAGTGATTTGACACGCTAAGATAGGGGAGAATATTGTTAGCTATTTGGAGATCATACGTTACCAGTATATTTCCTTTACTAGGAATAGAACTTAGGAAATTCACTTTGTTGACATTGATTGCAAATATCAAATTTCATGCCAATAAATATGGAATCGAATAGCCTTACATACCTTGCTGCACAACTTTGGATATTACAATGAGTTAACCGTCTTCGTTTCAGATTATTTATATACAATGGAGTAAATAATAAAACTAGCATTAGTAGTTGATCAACAAGTTTGGGCTACTTGATCAAGACCAAAACAGTAATTGGTAGTAAATCTAGAATTGATCCCATCAAGGGTATTCTTCCCACCCATTCTCCTCTATTTTTTTATATACCATACAATCTTCTTATAAGGTCCTCTGAAACTCCCCGGGCTTTATCACGTTTGGAAAACAATATACAAAGGGATGGAAGGAAGTAAGCTCATGCAACACTCAATTAAGTGGTGTATCACTACACTTTCAATGTTCTATCCTCTAATCAGTTCCCATGCCTTCTCTGCACATATCCAACCACACCCCCTTATTTTACGATACACAAAACAGTCTCTAATCATCACAATGTTGAAGTAGAAATATGAACTCACGTCTTCCAATCAATATCCCCTGAGTTCCAACTAACATTACCTTTAAGATTCTCAAAACGAGCTCACAATCAAAATTTAAGGGGACTGCACTCCATGGCTGTCCTAACAAGCACATCCTTCCTGAACATATACCAAGCTCACACCATTAGAGGCAACACTCCTTAGTCCATTAACACATACAACCTTTCACAAATAATGCAAGAACAAGAGAGGGATGAAAATTTCCATAGCTTACTTTGCTGGAAAGAAACCACACTTGCTAAGACTTGGATTCTTCAAGGTTTAGGTTGTCCTCCCCCCTTACCTTGATGTTAATTCAGTTTATTCACTTGAATTCCTTAAGATGGGAGATGTTCTACCAACTTGTACTTAAAAAAAAGGGTTTACTTCAGATTTTAATGGTGAAGCTGTAGACCAGAACTCTTGGAGCTTCTATGCCTTTCCTTGGGAGTAATTTTCTGGAGAATAAGTGATGATGGAGATCTGAGAAGCTTGAGTGCTTTAGAGGTCCCTTCTGGATGTTTTTACTTAATAAATTGGAGAAACAATATGGTCCTTTACTTTTAAGCAAGCACGTGCATCACCTCCTTAATTTTTGCCACAAGTTTTTAAGTAGGTGGATCACCTACTTGCCCTTTTCACTTAAAATGCAGTCCACTAATTCTAAGTAAGTGCATCACCTACTTTCCCTTTTCACTTAAAATGTCGTCCACTAATTCTAAGTAGGTGCATCACCTACTTGCCCTTTCACTTAAAATGTAGTCCACTAATTCTAAGTAGGTGCATCACCTACTTGTCACCTACTAGCATAGTTTAGTCAAGCAATCACCTAACTTATTTTACACCATTTTCCTGATCTTAGTTTCTTTACAAGACCGTAAAACTAATACGCACTTGACCACTTTGACTTTTACATCAAATACCACCTTTTACTATCTCAAGTTTGAATTTTTTTTGAGTTCACTTAGTCGTATATGTGTTGGAAGGAGCGGGGTATTACAACTTTAAACCTATTCTATTGTCACTAGTCGCATAGGAAACTGAGTACATAACTATAACACACGGTAATTCATAAGTGTAATATAAGTAGAACTAGCACACGTAGAATACAGGGTGTTACAATGTGTTTCTGGGACAAAATAATATTGTGCCAGTCATCATTGCTGCTGATTTGAATAAAGGGAAAGTAGAGGCTTTAATATCGGTGTTGAGAAGGTTTAAGAGTGCTATTGGATGGATGATTACTGACATTATAGGTATTCCACCGGGTATATGTTCTCATAAAATCAAACTTATGCTTGATTGTAAACCAAGTATTGAGCACTAGAGGAGACTAAATTCACCAATGAAAGAAGTTGTGAAGAAAGAAATTATCAAGTGGTTAGATGTTGGAGTAATTTATGTGATTGCTGACAATAATTGGTTGAGTCTCGTTCAATGCATGCCGAAGAAGGGAGGGATCACTGTGGTTCCTAATGCAAAGCATGAGCTTGTATCAATGAGGCCGGCTACTGGTTGGAGAGTCTGCATGGAATATCGCAAGTTGAATGCATGGACAGAGAAAGACCACTTCCCAATGTTGTTGATGGACCAAATGTTAAATCGTCTTGCTGGTAAGGATTGATACTATTTTCTGTATGGATATTCAGGCTACAATCAAATATCTATAGATCTGAAAGACCAAGATAAGACTACTTTCACTTGCCTATATGGAACATTTGCATTCAAGAAGATGACATTCGGGTTGTGTAATGTGACAAAAAAATTTCATCGTTGCATGATGTCCATCTTTTCAAACATGGTGGAAGATACTATTGAGGTATTTATAAATGATTTTTATGTGGTAGATGACTCATTTGATGATTTCTTGACTCATCTAGGTGATGTTTTGAAATGATGTGAAGAGTAAAATCTTGTGCTAAATTTTGAGAAGTGTCACTTTATGGTAAAAGAGGGCATAGTTATGGGTGATCAGATCTCTCACAAAGGCATTGAGGTTGATAAAGTGAAAATAGAGGTGATTGAAAAGTTGCCCCACACCTATTTCTGTGAAGGGTGTTACAAGCTTTCTTGGACATGTTGATTTTTATCAAAGATTTCTCCAAGATAGTTCACCCATTATACAAGCTAGTTTAAAAGGAGACGAAGTTTGAGGTTGATGATTCTTGTCTGGCAGCGTTTGAAGGTTTGAAAGATAAGTTGATTTCTGCACCAATCATTATTTCACCGTATTGGGGAAAACCCTTCAAAGTTATGTGCCATGAGAGTGGGTTGGTGCTTGGCGTAGTGTTAGGGAAAAGGCGTGAGAATATTATTCATACCATATACTATGCGAGAAAATCCCTGAATGTCGCTCAAAAGAATTACACTATCACTGAACAAGAATTTCTTGTTGTAGTCTTCCCGTTCAAGAAATTTAGATCCTATTTTCTTGGAATTAAAGTCATTATGCACACTGACCATGCAGCTTTTAGGTATCTTATGGAAAAGTAGGATGCAAAATCGAGACTAATCTGATGGGTATTATTGTTGCAAGAGTTTGATTTCGAGGTGAAAGATAGAAAAGGGACATAAAATCAAGTTGTTGATCACTTGTCCATATTAGAGAAAGAAGCAATGTTGAAGTTTGTTGATGGCATTGACATATATGATATATTTCCAGACGAATAGGTTTTGGCTGCCTCATATGATCTTATCCCTGGGTTCACAGATTTTGCTAACTATTTGGCGAGTGACGTAGTACCTTCGGATTTGTCGTTTCATTAAAGGAGAAAATTCATGTCTGATGTGAAGAAGTTTTTCTAGAAGAGACATATCTGTATCATGTCTGCATCATGTCTGCATCAATGGGATTATTCGTCGCTGTGTTCCTAAAGTTGAGATGATTAGTATATTGGAAGCTTGCCATTCGTCTCCCGTTGGTGGTCATCATAGTGGTATCTGGACTGCTCGTAAGATCTTGGAGTATGGATATTATTGGCCTACCATTCACCAAGAGGCTCATGATATCGCCAAGTCTTGCGATTGTTGTCAAAGAGACTGAGGTATTTAAAGGAAGCAATAGCTCCCACTTACTCCTAATTTGGTGATTGAATTGTTCGATGTTTGGGGCCTTAACTTTATGGGTCCATTTGTGAGTTCGAATGGGATGAAGTTTATACTTGTAGCGGTTGACTATGTATCTAAATGGGTGAAAGTTGTTGTGCTTTCAAACAATGAAGGAAAGAGTGTCATTGCATTCCCGAAAAAGAATATCTTCTCCAGATTTGGAACACCAAGGGCGATTATTAGTGATGGAGGTTCTCACTTTTGTAATAAGTTGTTCAAGGTGTTGATTTAAAAGTATGGTGTTCAGCATAATGTGGCAACTCCTTATCATTCCCAGTCTAGTAGACAAATTGAAGTGTCAAATGGAGAGATCAAGCAAATTCTTGCGAAGACCGTAAATGTGAACAAAACTGATTGGTCGAGAAAGCTTGATGATGCACTATGGGTATATCGTATTGCATTCAAAACTCCCATAGGTATGTCTCCTTACCAACTTGTGTTTGGGAAGTCTTGTCACTTGCCTGTAGAGCTAAAGCACAAAGCTATGTGGGCACTCAAGAAGTTGAATTTAGATTGGGGTGCTGCATCAAATCAGAGGCTGAATGAGCTAAATGGACTTGATGAATTTCACCTGAAAGCATATGCAGCCTTATATAAAGAAAAGATGAAGAAGTACCATGATCAAAAGATTGAAAAGTGTGATTTTGTTCTCGATAATTTATTTCTTCTCTTCAATTCAAGACTGTGTTTATTTCCTGGCTAACTCAAGACCAAGTGGACGGGACCATTTCGAGTAGTGCAAATGTTTTCAGATGGAGCGGTTGAACTTGAGAATGACGAGGGAACAAGGTTCAAGGTGAACAGCCAAAGGATAAAACTCTACATGGGACAACCGGAGGAAGTCAAAGAAGTGATTGAAGAATGTGATATTGATGAAGTCTAAGTAATCAAGGAGTCTACATCATGTCATGACGTTAGATCAAACGCTTCTTGGGAGGCAACCCAAGATGTTTAGTTATTTTTGGAGTTTTTCCTTTGAATTTTTTGTTTTTAGACTAGTATATGTTAGTTTAGGGTCCGTGTCAAAGTAGTGTCAAGATAAAAAGTAGAAGGATGGCCTAATGTTTGCTACATGTGCAGGAAAAAAAGAGAATTCTAAAAATTTTTATACTGCAGAGGGTCCTACAGATGGGTCCTATAGGTCGTAGGAATTTCTACGTACTGTAGACCTTGTCTGTAGAACCTTGGTGGATAAAAATCATTAAGGAATTGTTCTACGGGTCCCTTCTACGAGTCATAGTTCATTCAAAGAACCGTAGATGGTAGTCATAAAATTTAAGTCTAAGTACACCTGCAACTTTAGGTCTATGAGTGCACAATATGAACCGTAGAAATTACTACTGTCTGTAGTCTGTACTCGTAAACTCCATGTATGTTTCTAAACTTTGCTAAATGTAGAGTCAAACTACAGAAGCCTTCTACGAATTGTAGGAAATCCTACGGTCCGTAGATGGGCTTTCATTGAACCCCGTAAAGTTAACTAAAAATACCTGACCCGTGACCCTTCATAATAAAACCCTCCATTTCAATATTCATTCCCCATTTCCCTATTCCTAAACCATTTTAAACCATTACACCCTCCAAATTTCCCACCCTTTCATCATCCATCACACCACATTATAAACCCACAAGTCCATTATCTTCTTCTTCTTCTTCTTCTTCTTCTTCTTCTTCTTCTTCTTCTTCTTCTTCTTCTTCTTCTTCTCCTTCTTCTTCTCCTTCTTCTTATTCTCCTTCTTCTTCTTCTACTTCTTCTTCTTCTCCTTCTTCTTCTTCTCCATTCTCCATAAAAAAAATCCAAACTCTTCCGATATTTCTCAGAAGGAATCATGAGTTAGTGTTGTCAGGGTCAAGAAAATTTTGAGGCTTCAAAACTCTCCCAACACTCACACAACTTCAAAATTGTTCTTAAAGGTATGAGTGTCATACAAGTTGAATGAATTGAATTGGATTAAAACTTGACCTAAGGGTTACTTGTTAGTTTAATTTTTTGAATATTAGAAGAAAATCAGAGGGATGACGGTTAATTTTTGTGATGGTAATGATGATTATAAATGATAGTAAGTATGCTTAGGTTGGGTTATTAAAAATTTAGGAGTATAATCATTGCGGGTGAAATAAAAAATAGTGATCTAGGTACTTGAGACCTACGAGGGTCTTCTACGCACCGTAGAAATTTCTACGATCTCCAGCTTCCCCTTGTACACAAAACCTTAAGGGTCAGTGTTGCCCATTTCACACCAAGACTTGTACAACTTCTATCTATGGGTCGTAGGATCTTCAATAGACTGTAGATAGGATTCGTACAAGAACTTACATATTTTAAAACAAAATATGGGGGCTATACATCCTATCTACGATCCGTAGAAACTTTCACGACTCATACATCAGTGTCGTACTCCTAAAAGTCAAAAACTAGTAGCCTAAGTTAGGAAGTACGGGTTGACCTATGGTTCGTAGAAGATTTGATGGACCGTACTGGAAAACCGTAGTTCCAACTTTAGAAACTTAAAATATTTGGCTTTCCTTTCCTACAAGTGGGTGCTACGACCCGTAAAAACTTCTACAATCTGTAGGAACCCAACCGTAGGACCAAAGACAGTGTAATTCCTGCAAAAACAAATTTTGGTTTCTTGATTTTGTTTCAGTTTTCTTGCTTTGTTTTAGCATTTCTATGGTACTAACAAGTCTTCCATAGGTACCATGCCGCCAAAAGATAATTCACAAAGAAGGGGGAAATCCACCACACCTTCTGCGTCCAGGTATCAGTTGCAGGATGAAGCCATTGATGATGAACAAAGTGGTTCAGAATACAATCCAAATGTGGGATAGGACTCACCTAGGGTATCCCGGAACACCAGAAACCAATCTTGGCAACTGGAGACAGTCCCATATCTGGTTGGTATAGATGCACTACCACAAGCATCGACTCCCCAGTCCGAAGAGAGAGCTGGCTCACAAAGCAAGGCATATAGTTCACTAGCAGAGTATGCATTTGGCTCTCAGCCTGGATCTGAGTCTGGGTCTAAGGGGTCTTAATCCAAGGGATTAGATTAGCCTACACAGTTTGTTAGGGTTACAGGATAGCCTAACCATTTTGAGGTCCAGGGCTTGTTAAAAATCTTTAGGAAGGCGGCATACCAGAATACAAGAGGAAACCCCAGATAGAGCTAAAGGTGTTGACCGGTAGTTTGCACACTGCTCGGGAGATACATGCACTATTCAAATGATATTGATGCGAATGGATGACATAGTCCTAGGGCAAATACAATGATAATATGGTTCATGAGTTTTATTTTTCGTATGTAGCCACAGTTAGGAATTTGATGCCGAAAAAGGGAAAAGAGCTAGCACAGCCTCCTCTTCTAAGCACCAAGGTTTGGGAAGATCTGGTTGACATCTTCGAGCACACCATTCTCCTATGTCTACATGGCCCAAATTATGATTAGACTGCATTGACAACCGAATTTGATTATAAGATGCAACTTGTGCGCGATATAAAAGCAATGAATGAGTCTTCTCATAAAGAGGATTTATTGAGATGGGTGGCTTGATATATGGCAGAACATGGGGCTGATGCAGACTAGGTACGCGCACCTGGCCAAATTAAAAAAGCCTCACTGAACTTTGCTGCAAAATTTTAGTGGTCCATTGTCTATTCCTGCCTATCCCCCACTATGAAGGATAATCGCTTGACATATGATTGGGTGGTGATGGTTTCATGTCTCATGGCTGGATATGAGAGTGATTTTTCTCAAGTGCTTATTGTGGAGATACATGAGCAAGCATTCCATATTGCCACGACTTTCCCTTCTATGGGCTGATCTTCCATTTATGCTGAGAGTCCATTGTGCCACTACTTGGGGGTATTGTCCCACTGATTCTGCTAACTTGGACACTGGACGTTGGCCTTATCTGGGATGAGGCTAAACCGACTACGCCATGACACAGATCACAATTTAGCATGCCACAGATGCCGACGACTGAGCATCCCAGAGAGGGTGAGGTTCCTTCGAGGGATAACAATACTACTGAGGCTGTCAAGTCTACATATGCTTCTTCATCTGTATCGGACACTAGCAAACGATAGGCTTCAGTTGCATCAAGGTACTCCAATTTACCAGTCATTAGACTTCAACGACTAGAGACTCAGATGGCGCAGTTGTTGTAGCACCTTCGACCCAGGGTCCAGACTGTTGTTGAGGAGTTAGATGATAAAATCAGTGATGGCGGAGAAAACTCACACTACCCAGTGGAGGATAGACGCCTTTGAGTTGAGGATGATTGCCAAGCCCCAGGCCACTCCAAGTGAAGACCTTGAGGGATTCCGAACTGAGTTTGATAGGCTCTTGGCTCATGTTGATGCGCTGGCTGCCGCAACTTCATTTTCACCTGATACTTCACCTGCAGAGGCTGGAGATAAGGTTCTATTTGCTTTATTTTGCGATGCAGACCCTACTCATGCCACTGGAAAGAGCACGCAGACTGATGTTGGTGTCGATGAGGGTGCTCAGGATTGAACAAGGAAGTAAGAGCGACGTGCACTTAAGGTAACTTAGAGACAGTCCATACTTGATGAGGAGTTTTGCTTAGAGAGAGTCCGACAGTAGGTAGCCGGAGCATCGGGATCGGGGTCACTACTGATATGCTCCTTACACTTTTCCAAAAGGCGTCACTTATGGCGCCACCCAGATTGACATGGAGGCGCATATTGTTGCACTGTGGTCTCTATCAGCGGACCCACATGTCTCTGTCTAGTTCTCCGATGCCTAGGCACCAGAGGTTTGTCTTCACCCTCAATTCTTTATTTTTTTAGTGCATTGGGGACATCGCACACTATTTAATATGGGGGTGGGGTAAATCTATTAAAGAGTGTAAAGGATGAAGTCTGAATAGACCGAACACTCGGATCATGCCTTGGGATTTTCTTCTTTGTGTTCTTTTTCCCCAAGGACTATTTAATTTCTATTGAAACGACATGTTTATGATGTTGATAGTAACAGTAGAGTAGAAACAAAAGCATGATGAAAATATTGCATGAAATTGATACCTTTACAAAATTTTATGTTTATGTTATATCTGTGTAATACAAGAATAATTTGATAGTGAAACGATGTGTCATGCGTGTGTGAGATTATTTTCTCATTCGTACAAAATATGCCAATCTAGAACTTTCCATGTTAGTCTTGCTAGGAGGCAATATATCATAGGTCATTGTTGAAATTGAGTCCACTAAGCCTAAAACAGTCAACCAAATTGATATGCTCCCTTCGATCTAAATTGTTGAGTCTAAACTAGATCATTCTTTCTATTTAGGAAATTCACCTTCCCCGTGATAATTGTTAATCTTTGTTTTGGCCCTGGTCCCTTCTTGGACATCGTGCACCTCAGCTCAGACTAAAATCCTAAGTTGAGGGTGGCTACTATGAGGAAAACAAGAAAAACAAGGGGTATGAAAAAAGAGTTGTGTATTGAGAAAAGAGAAAAATTAAGATGGTGTGGCAGAAGAAAGAAAATAAAAAGATAAAAGAATGAAAATCTGAAGAAAGGTTTGAAACGAAAAAAGAAAGAAAAGCGAGTCAAAGCCACACCCGAGCTTTACTGAAAAATGAGGAGAAAATAAAATAAAAGTGAAATCCGTATTGGTTGTAAAAGAGGAAAATAACCAATGTAATGTCAAAGATGGGTATAAAAGTCACCTACAATCTAAATACACCACACATAACCCTTAGCCTATGTTACAAACTAATAAAGTCCTATAGTGATCCTAACTTAACGGTTTGAGAGTGTAAGTGTAGAAAATAAGATGCTATATTGAATTCAATTGAGAGTGAGCATATACTGAGTCCCTAAACTTGAAATATATATATATATATATATATATATATATATGTGAATAAAGAAATTTCTTTGCAATAAGGGCACAAGTTACATTGTCAAAAAGTTGGTATCTTGGTGATTGTTATCTATGTATGTAAATGTATCCATTGGTATGTCTATGTCATGAATTGATCCACATATATTAATTTGTTTTGAACGTAACAGTTGCACTGTGTTTTGAAAATGGAGGATAAATTATTGAGGAAAAGGTCATATAAATGCTTGATTTCGAGGTTTACTTTTGCATAGTGTCATTTTTTGTGTTAGTAGTGTCGCTTGAGGACAAGCAACGACTGTAGGTTGAGGGTGTTGATGTACTGTGGATTTTCGGTGCTTACAATGCTTTAAACTTGGAGTTTTGCATGTGTCTTAAGCATTTGTTAGTAGATTTGATGCTATTTTTATCTATGTTTGCAGGAAAGCAGGTTAACAGTCTGAGGATGAAAATTGAATAAAGCAGTTGGTTTTTGATGACCTACGAGCCATAGGATTGACTCGTAGATGAAGGGTGAAGAAGTTGATATTTTGGCTAAGTATGGGGAGATGAAAGTAGACTACGAGCCGTTGTTCTGAGTCATAGAAAGAGGCAGAAATTATGAGTCCCACTACTTTGAACGACGAGTTGCCAAGATGGACCACACAAAGGTATACGAGTTATAGATCATGTTTGTAGGGAGAGTCCAGATAGCCTTTGAAGAAGTTATCTTCTAGGGGCTTGGTCGACGAGCCGTATTTTGACCTACGACTCGTAGACCATGACCCGTAGACTTGACTGTCGAAGCCAAGTAAATGCCTTCTACGGGCTTGGTCTATTGTAATTATCTATTGATTTTTTATTTTTTTAAATTCTCGATCATACGAATCATGAGTTTTTTTTCTAAAAAAAATGATTTGATTTTTTTCTCTATGCTTCTCTTTGTAGTTTCTAGAGAATATTATTGTTAGACATTTCTGCATAGTTTAATTTTAAGATGTAAAATGATTTGACAAGTCTAATATAATTATCACTTTTTCCTATTGTAATTATACATTTAATATTATTTTCTTGAATTCTTGATGATACAAATCATGATTTTTATAGAAAAAATTATTTGAATTTTTCTCTTTTGCTTCTCATTGTAGTTTCGCGAGATATTTTTTTTTTTTTGCTTATTTTTGTAGTTTCTAGAGAATCCGATTATTTTAATTTCTTCTTCTCTTTGTAGTTTTTGGAAAATTGAATTATGCTATGTTGATAACAGGGTCCTTCTTTCTTCATTAACTCATAACTAAATATTCTTTAAGAAATTACTTGATTAGTTAACTTATCGTGTTTTCAGATAAAGATATTTTTAAAAATAAAAGTACAAAAGGGAGTTAACATATACATGTATGCTACTCAAGAATGTATATAGATATAATTTTATAGTTATGTAGATAAACTTTTATTAATTATAATGATAGAACATGAAAATGTAAAGTTAACTTGAAAATTTTAAAATACAGTTTAATTCATAGAAAAATTGATTAATGTAACTTTGTAGTCTTCATATTTTATTTTTTTATTATTAATATTGTTATAAGTTCTCAAGTTTTTGAGATTTTCAGAGATCATTACTATAATATATTGGGTCCGAACTCAAAATGCAAAAGTATTTGGTTAGGACAAAAATGATTAAGTAAAATTGTTTGTCTCTCTCAATCTACTTTCTTTACCAACATATATATTGTGTTTCAAATTTGAGCTTATTTTGAATAGATGTATGTATTGAATTGTGCTTTGAATTATTGAAATAGGAAGAATATTTTTTTTGGCAACAAAATTCAGACGCACATGACTAAAACTTTATCAATTTTTACATACGCTTTAGTCATACGTGACTGAAGCGCGGACATACATTAAAAAAACTAAAAGGTGTTACATGAGCTTGTTCGATTTGTTGTTATTTTGACAAAATGATTATTGTGTTGTAAATATATTTATGTGGATGTCCATAACTTCAAGGTGTAACTACACCATAATGTATAGTAACTCCCACACCTCCATAATCTTCCCCGTTGATATTCCTCCATGACTTATATGGTTAATGTCTCCATAACTTTCATGATTAATGTCATGTTTATGACTAACCTTTTGTACTATAAATAGAGGCATTAGAGTTCATATTGGTGACACTGACACTTAAAAGGAAAGAAAATTATCTTATATTGTTCCTCTTGTCTTATATTCTTCTTGTTTTCATATTTATTTTGCTCTTTTGTTCTTAAGTTTTACAACACGTTATCAGCGCGATTGTTCTACTATTGTCGGATTGAAGCAAAGTAAATGTAAAAAAGGTAAAAATAATTGTGTTTATTTTTCTCTCGAAAACAAGGTAAATTATTATGTAATCTATTTTATATTTTACTTGTAATTATGCATCATTAGTTTGCTTACCATCTCAAAATCAAATGAGTCCAACAAGTGCTTTTACTTGGAGCAGATTTTTAATTTTGTCACTTGAATATAACACCTAGTGTGTTTTGTGATAATTATGTGTTTCTAATACTTCTTCCGTCATATTATTAGTTAACTAATTGTTTAGTCACCCTGTAAAAATGTCATATTACAAGGAGTTGACTATTAGTATTTAATATAAACACAATTAGTGATAATAGACCATGGAAGATTGAAAAAAATTGACTAATGAGATTCCAATTTTTTCACTTTTGAGTTTGTGGTATCATTTTATTAATGTTGTGATTAGTATTTATCTCCACTTGCTTATCTGATTTTACTCCCTTTCATTCAGAGAAATATGCCCAAATTGTTGATTTGTTGGTGCATCTCATATGTCACAGGAGAAGTAAACACAAATATTAACATATTAATGTGGGCCTATTATACTATTGGTTTTTTATTTCTGTTACTTTAATTATGATTTGACAGTACATAGAATTGGTTGGCCTATTATGTCATTCATTAAGGGTAAGACGTTGAATTCAAGTTTTACCTGTAACATCCCACTTTGGAAAGAGCTAAAAATAGGAAGAACTAATTTGGAAAGAGCCAATTTGAGAATTTTGCAAGTTATGCTTAAGATGTGAGTTTTGGGTCAACTTCAAATGGCTATAACTTTTAGTACAGGATGAGTTAGGTGGCCCGTAAGATATCAAATGAAATGTCTTTGAATCTTCTTTCCAACGCCACCGAGTTTGCTAAATTTTTAGTTCGGATGAGAGAGATATTCCCGTTTGAAGTCAGGCTGTCCAGTTAAGGAAAGTTACCCGAATTAGTGAAGGGTATTTTGGTCTTTTCCTTAATCCATCAGACTAAAATGATTTTTAGTAATATTTTGGGATCAAATCTGATTTGGGTCAGTTTTACAATCCTAATTTACGCTTAGGGTTTTTGAAGAGAGTTCAAGAAGAGAAAAGAGGAAATATGGAAGGTTCAAGTCGTTCATCGAGATTTCTTGCGGATCGAGTGTTGTTTCGCCAGGGGTTTGATCCCTAAGAGGTATGTGAGTTCTCATAGTATTGGGTTCGTTCACCCACACACCAATCATACTATTTTAATGCAATTTCTTTCTTGAGGTTGAATGATTTGAGTTCTTGATGAGTTTTCTTGAAATTTCATTCTTAAACTTGATTGTTGGGGTTTTGATGAATTCTTGAGATGAGTGTTAGTAATTTGAGGGTTGTTTTGAGTAGATTATTGTGTACATATGTTGGGTATTCGAATCTAAGTGAGTTTGGAAGAAACCATTCGATTCTAGGCGAACTAGGGTCAGAAAACGAGAAAGAAAATTCTTCAAGGAAATCTGGGCAGGGGCTGGCACGCCGCCCCACCAATGCGCCAGCAGATGTGTCCTGTAGTTCAGGGGTTGGCGCCCTGCACCACTCAGTGCGCCAGGGTCGCCTGCCCCACCCCTTCTCCGTCGTCTGACCCGTCTAAGTTCTTTCAAATGGTACATTTACTCCATATTGATTCTAACTACTCTAAACTACATCTAAACATCAAGAAATCATTCATAACGTGAATCATAACCCTTGGATTCATAATTCAAATTCAAGGTAGAGTTAAGATTTAAGTCTTGAGAGTTCTTTCGAATCATTTTGAGAAGTCTTTCACAATCTTTTAAAACTTTTTTTAAGACTTGAGTACTTGAGTTTGAGGATGAGGAGAGTAGAGTTCATTTTTTTCAAAATGATATATGGAAACTAAGTATTCCCAAGAGTAAATATTTTTACATTTAATAAGAGAAGAAACACCGATTTCCAAAAGAGTTTATGATGAGTTTTGAGTACTATCTCTTTTAAGAAAAACCTTTTGAGTAATAATCTCAAAGTTGAGGATGCGAAAATGTTTTTTTTAAAACAAATGAGCTAAGTTATATCTTGGGAGTAGTATGGAGCACCGATATGGGGGGGAGTATAAACAACTCACAGCCCCCATAAACCACATAGCCAACGTGGGTAGAAAGACTCAAACTTTTTAGATGATTCCTTATTGCTTTTTAAGCATAGCTTAGTTAATCCACTTAGTTGAGGAGTTCTATACCCCAGCAAGGTATAGGATAGTTTTGGCAGCGTGGGTGAGATGTTGTATCATCACATAGCTCATAGTGATGGTTGTCGGTTAGAGAATCTCCCAAACAGAGTTATTTTGTATTTTACATACAAACTGGGTTATTATTGTATTTTTAAATACATTCCGTTGTTATCTACTGTTTTAAAAGCTTTTCTTTATATCACATTATTGTTATTGCTTTTATATTGAAATGAGTTGAGATTGAGTTGAGTTGAGACGAGGTAAGTTGTTTCTTCAGTTCCAGTTCAAGCTTATGTCATGTTTTAGATTTCCACTTGCATGCTTGTACATTCCATGTACTGACGCCATTTGGCCTACATCTTTCATGATGCAGATACAGGTAACTAGGATCATCAACCATCGCTTCGTTGATCCAGTTGAGTTCTAGAGTTGTTTGGTGAGCCTCCTTGCTTCCGGAGGATCCTTTATTTATCTTCAGTTATTTCGGTTTGTTAGGTTGATCGGGGGTCTTGTCCCGACATCCCTCATAGTATTAGAGGCTTCATAGATAGATAGACAGTAGTAGTTCATGAGTCTTGTTCATTTCAATTGTTATGTTCTAGGCTTCAGTTGTCCTTGAGGCCAATTTGAATGTTTTATTTATAAAATATTCTGAGAGTAACTTTTGAGATATTGAGTTAAAGTTTACATTTGAATTCATCTTATGTCGAGTAAGTCTTCCGCTAAAAGTTGAGCCAGACCAAGGGTTCGCTTGGGACCAGCAATGGTTCTCGAGTATCGGCCACGTCCAGGGTGTAGGCTCGGGGTGTGACGCACGGTAAGATATTGAGTTAAAGTCTCGGTGTATAATGACAATAATATGTTGGTTTACGTCCCATTGATTTATGAGCTAAGGCTTCTCTATATGGATAAGACATTAGGTTTAAGTCCTAATGTGTCATAGTGATGATATGATGATGATTAAGGCAAAATAATATACTTTTAACTAAAAGTCATGAAATTTGTCCAATAAATTTGCTCCATTCTCTTATGTGAATGTGGTAGCAATGCATAATATGTCTGAAAGATGACAAGTAGTTGAATGTATGAATATGAGTGTGGCAAAATATTAATGGTCATCATTGTGGTAATTAAAAGGAAGAACATTATGAGTTCTTAAGATGGTCCTTCAAATGTGAAGGTAATTTTTGGTCATCAAAGTGGTATGAAAGGTTATTGGGCACATTATTGTTGGTGCAACCCGATTTAAATTTCTTTGTAAATCCTCCATAAAAATAAAGGAATACAAAGTGGTAGTACATTTGACCTTTTAAACTGATGTTGAGGTGACTCACATAAATTTGATAATGTCAAAGCATGACAATGAGTTTCTAATGAAAACTTATGGAACATGTACAAATGGTTATTGTCCATTTCTTGAAGAAAATGTGACTTGTGTTTTGTATGGATAAGGACATGTTCATGTATGGTTGGATAAATGTCACATCACACCTCTACGCGAGGCTTGAGAGATTGAAAAGAAATATTTTGAGATAAATGGTCATTTGATCATTTACTTTGAATACATCACAAATAATATGGTATATTTTAATATAAACTATTGAATGACAAAAGAAAGAGATAATTATTTCCTATAAAGGTTGTGGACATGACCAAAATAAATATTATTGTGTGGCAACACAAATTTGTCATTAGTTGTCAAGAAACAAGTCTTGTCTATAATAATTTTAATCATGACAATAAGTATAATTTTTCTCCTTGAAGGAGATGGTCACCATACGAATGGTATTGTGAAATTTGTGGTAGTATATAAAATTAATTGAGAGCTCTCAAAGAGCTAATTTGTTATTATTCAAAGAAATAAAATTGTTCATAATATTGGGGTTGTAGTAAGTCTCAAATGAAACATTTTTAGTTTCGGAGGAGTTGAAAATAATTTTTTTTATATTGAGACTATAAATTATGAAAAGATTTAATATCTTCAGATTACTACAACCGAAGTGGGTTATTAATATTTATGTAAAGATTATCCATTTTTTCCTCTTGTTTATTGTATACAAATATGGGCATGATGATAGAATCACATGCAAAAGAAAATTAGAAGTTTACTAGAATAAATATCAGTTTGCATAATCGGTTGGTCATTCCGGTTCAAATGTGAAGCAAAAGAAATTGAGAATTCACATAGCTATATGTTGAAGAAATAAAAGATTCTTCAAGAATTCTCTTTGTGTTGCTTGTTCTCATGATAAAATAATAATTGTACCAGCTAAGGTTGGGATTGTATCCCCCGAAAGTATTTGAAACATCTAAAAAGGTGAATATGGGCCCATTCACTTGCCATGTGGACCGCTTACTATTATGATTTAATAGATGCATCTATAATATAGTCACATGTACGTTTGTTATCAACTTACAAACTAGTTTTTTTTAAGGTTGTTTGCTCGAATTGTTAAATTAAGAGCACAGTTTCAAACTATAAAATTTTGTTGATAATGCTGGTTGGTTTAGCAGAAATTGTATGCCTCCAATTATAACTAGATCATTGATAATGAGAACAACACTCTCAAATAAAATTTGATACGAGATATGTTTATTTAACATGTACGCATCAAGCCAACAAGGTTCTCCCATCACAATTGGTTCAGGCTCAAGAACCAAATGATTTCCATCTAAAAATTTGATGTGTGCACATATGATTTTATTGCTCCACCATGCACAAAAATGGATCCCTAAATAAGGTTGGAGGTAAATGTTGGATTTTCTAATATTAGGGGGAGATATGATTAGCAGCTGAAAACTATGTGTGGGATGAATTATTTAGATCCTCGTTAAATAAAAGTGAACTTGAAGTTCAAGAGATAATTCATTTGCACAATGTTGCAAATAATTTAATAGATGTATTTTTTGACCCAATATTTTAATTAGGCGGCAAATGTTGTAATAAATGGTCCTTGAAGGACATAGTATATGGTACGCCAGAAGCGTGATAGACTAATCAATTCCAAATATAAAACCCCTAGAGGAAAGAGAGTAACAAATTATCAAAATGATCATGATAATGAGGCAAGTGCTTTAAAAGAGCACCATGACATAACACTTCATAAATCTTGGCAAAGGTTCAGGTACCTGAAAATGATGAAAAATGAAGAGATCTCGATAAGTTATGTCGTGTTGGAATCGATATAAAAATGACCGTCGGTGGTATCTTTGATATAATGTGGTGCTCAACATTACAAATGGTAATGAGGATCATGAGTTTAAATCTGTAACACCCCTGATTCAAGAAAGACCAAATAGCAGATTCTTAGAGTTGCAGGTGCCACCGACGGAGGCCAAACCACAGCCCGTGGATGGGACCACGGACAGTAGGTATGGTCTGTAGGTTGGCCACCCAGAATCCCCAGAAAATCATGATCTGCGGCAGGACCTACGGACCGTAGATGGGTCCACGATCCGTGGTCCTGTGTCCGTGGATCGTGACCCCCATATTCAGTCCTAGACGCCAAAAGGTGCCCTAACAAGATGGACCGTTGGTCAGTCCACGATCCGTCGATGGCCTCATCAGCTTTCAATTCAGGGTCGTTTTGGTCTTTTCCCTATGCATTGGGTATTTAAACTACATCGTTTAATACCTAAACTACATCGTTTTACTCAGTGTAAGCCTAATAATCTAGTCAGAACCTAACCAAAACCTTTATTCACAAAAAATCATCCAAACTTAGAGCAAAAAGAGAAGAAAGAGGCGCCAGTTTCCCAAGAATAGTAAGAAGGTTTGCTTCAAGTTTCAGCCTCGAAATCGAAGGATTTCTCCATAGAGTTTGTCACCAGGTATGTGGGATTTCACTAGTGGGTTCCTTTCATCCACTAGGTCCCTAGAATTCAGTCAATTCCTTGATTCTCCATATCTTGTTTAGACCTAGAGTTTCTAAAACCTTGGATATTTACTGTGATTTCGCTATACTTTGCTTGATTCCTTGCATGAAACCCAGAACCCTAGTTGTATAAATTCTCTTAGTTCACGAATTATACTTGCTAGGTTAGTTAAACAGATAATCATGCTCCAGATTTCGAATGTCACATTATCAGTATATAAATGTTGCATTCTCAGACTGCATGTCAGCATTTTGAGCTATTAAGTATTTCAGTTACATTTGTGTCATATACATATTCAGTTGGGAGTAGACTTAGCACCGAGTTGGACTAGGGTTCAGCGTACCCTCATAGTCCTAGAACTACGTTCCCCCGTAGGAGTATAAGTCTCCTTTGTTGGGCATCAGATTTAGTGATCACGCCAATCATGCCTTTATACCCCTGGCAAGGTATATTGGGTCCTATCGATGGGGAGTATACATTGGACTCCACGTTTAGCTCACGTGGTTTATGTCAGTTAATAGTAGCTCCCACAGTCAGACTTCTAGTGCATTTAACCAGGTTTTCAGTATGTACTTCAGTATTCTGTTTAGCATGTCATGTTCATGATTAGCACTTAGTCATTGCATTCAGTTTAGCTTTTCAGTTATGTTTTCAGTATTTACATTCTTCCTCAGTTTATGTCATTGCTCAGTTATGCTTTGTTCAGCTTATATATATATATTTGTTCAACTTAGTATCTATATCCTGCATTCTCAATACATTCCAAGTACTGACGCATACTCTGCGCTACATCCTTTCATAATGTAGGTTCAGGTATTCAGCATCCAGATCGCACTTAGATCGATTCTCGGTCTGCATTTCAGCAGCTTCAGTGGTGAGTCCTCATATTCCTAGGACAATAGACATGCATTCATGTTAATCTTTACTTTCAGTTTTCAGTTTTGTTAGAGTTAGCTGGGGGGCATGTCCCAGCAACTCAACTCAGTTAGAGGCTTTTCAAACATAGTAGTAGAATCAGCTTGAATTGTTAAGTTTATCTTTCAGTTGTTATTAAACTCTTAGTATGGTTTATACAGCCAAACTATTTGTCTATTCCCCACTTTCAGTTATCCATTATTTTAGCTTCCGCATAGTACATATTTTATTTAGTTATTCTGAGTATGCTTGATATATGCTAGACACAATGTTAGCTTGGGCTCACTCATGATCCTAGGTCCCGTGTTACGCCAAGTGGGTAGCCTCGAGGCGTGATAAACTTGGTATCAGAGCATTAAGTTCAAAACTCTTGAGTCAGTCCCAGTAGTAAATGAGTTTCCCGAAGTGTTTCCAGAAGATCTTCCAGTTCCTCCCGAAAGAGAAATCGACTACATAATAGATCTCCTTCCAGATACCCAACCTATTTTGATTCCTCCTTATAGAATGGCTCCAGCCGAGCTTAAGGAATTGAAAGAGTAGTTGAAAGACCTTCTAGATAAGGGCTTCATCAGACCTAGTATCTCTCCATGGGGTGTTCCAGTATTGTTCGTAAAAAAGAAAGATGGTTCTCTCAGAATGTGCATTGACTATCGGTAGTTGAACAAAGTCATAATCAAGAATAAGTATCCCATCCCCAGGCTTGATGACTTGTTCGACCAACTTCAGGGTGCTAGTTTCTTTTCTAAGATAGACCTCAGATCCGGCTATCATCAGCTCAGAGTCAGAGATAGTGACATTCCGAAGACAGTTTTCTGAACTCGGTATGGTCATTATGAATTTGTACTTATGTCTTTTGGACTAACAAATGCTCTTGTAGCTTTCATGGATTTAATGAACAGGGTGTTCGAACAGTATTTGGACTTGTTCATCATCATCTTTATAGATGATATCCTCATTTATTCTCGAAGTGAGGAAGAGCATGCGACTCATTTGAGAGTTGTTCTGCAAACTCTCAAAGATCACCAGCTATTCGCTAAGTTCAGCAAATGTGAATTCTGGTTACAGTCTATTGCTTTCCTTGGTCATATTGTATCCAGCGAAGGGATCCGAGTAGATTCTCAAAAAATTGAGGCGGTACAGCAGTGGCCTAGACCCACCTCTCCAACAGACATCAGAAGTTTCTTGGGTTTGGCCGGTTATTACTGGAGATTTGTTGAATGATTTTCATCCATAGCTTCCCCGCTGACTAAGTTGACTCAGAAAAAGGTTAAATTTCAGTGGTCCAATGAGTGTAAGAAAAGCTTCTCAGAACTGAAGACTAGGTTGACTACAGCTCTGGTTTTGACTCTACCAGATGGTTCAAACGGTTATGTGATGTTTGTGATGCCTCCAGGGTCGGCCTAGGTTGTGTATTAATGCAGCGAGGTAAGGTCATAGCTTATGCTTCTAGACAGCTTAAGGTTCATGAGAAGAACTATTTGACTCATGACCTCGAGCTTGCAGCCGTAGTATTTGCCCTAAAGATTTGAAGACACTAGTTGTATGGTGTTCATGTTGATTTGTGCACAGATCATAAGAGCCTCCAATATGTGTTCACCCAGAAAGAGTTGAATCTTCGTCAAAGGAGATGGCTTGAATTCCTCAAAGACTATGATATGAATGTGCTTTACCACCTGAGTACGGCCAATGTAGTGGTTGATGCTCTCAGCAGGTTGTCCATGGGTAGTGTATCACATCTTGAGGAAGAACGGAAAGAGCTAGTCAAAGATGTTCACCGGATTTCTCGCTAAGGAGTTTGCCTTACGGACACATCAGATAGTAGGGTGATAGTTCAGAATGGATCAGAATCTTTATTGGTAAAGGAGGTTAAGGAAAAATAGGATAGTGATCCTATATTACTTCAGTTGAAAGGTGCAGTTCACCAGCAGAAAGTTGAGGTTTTCTCCCAAGGGGGAGATGGTGTACTTCGGTACTAGGATCGCTTATGTGTTCCTAATGTGGGTGAGTTGAGGAAGCAGATCCTTACAGAAGCTCATAACTCCAGGTATTCCATTCATCTAGGTGCCACTAAGATGTACCGTGATCTACGGGAAGTCTTTTGGTGGAACGGCATGAAGAAGGACATAGCAGACTTTGTGGCTAAATGTCCTAATTGTCAACAGGTTAAGGTAGAACATCAGAAACCATGAGATATGACTCAGGATATTAACATTCCTACATGGAAGTGGGAAGTGATAAATATGGACTTCATTACGGGTTTATCTCGTACTCGCAAACAACATGACTCCATTTGGGTGTTAGCTGCCACGACCCAGGGGTACCCCCTAGATGTAATATGGCGTATAGAACCCGGAAGGACTCCATACAAGCCACTTAGTCCTCATAACATAAGAAATAGAACAATAAGAGAAACAATATTCCAAGTACAAAACATTTTATAAAATGAAAAGCGGAAGTCTAAACTCTTGTCTCATCATAGTCATCTAATACAATTGAATGAAATTGGGCCTAGCCCATACATCATGTTCAAAAGGGAAATATATGAAAGAAACTAAAACAACAAAGCCCGTCCTCAAAGCATGAGGACTCACCAAAGCTCGAGAATCAATCAAATCACCCACTAGCCACGAAACTGAGCACCCCGAATATCGGACCCTACATTTGGGGAAAATGTAGGCAAGAGTATGCGTTAGTACAAAACAATGTACCAAGTTTGATAGCCATGCATAAAACATTTAAAACATGCTAAAAGGGACATTTCATTTCATGACATGCAATTGACCAATCTAAACATGATATAAAAGAGTTATAAAACATAAGTCATAAAATCATGGTCAATGCAAGCTAACTTAATCTTTAAAACCTATGAACTCATATGAGATACTTCTTGAAGTAACCTTAGTTCATTATTACTTTTGGGGAAATAGCCTTAACTGACATTGAGACCATGTGAGCTACAACATTGTCACGCCACAAACTCAAGGGGCGCAACTAGCTCTTAATGCCAAAACTCAAGCCCGAGCTGACCCTGTTGAACCATTTGCTACTAGCGCATGGCAGCCACACGCAATCAAGAAAACAAACAAGTATATCTTGGCTTAAAATTAATCCCTCGGCCGGCAAGGCCCCGGTCAACAGATCTATAAAAGAAACAGCTACTCACAAGAGTTCATATAAAGAAATAGCCAACTAGCACAGAAGTCCTGATTGGGCCGTCGATGCCACCATGACCTCTATACAAAAACTGAAAGCAAGTATATATTAAGATAATACATCAAACATCTAACAAGCTTCAGCAAACCAACAAACTAGGCCAGCATGGCCATAACGTAGCTATACACCCCACACACTAGTCTGGAAGCCTTTAAGAATGGTAAAGATTGGCGGGACAGGGCCCCAGCCTACCCATAAAAATATATACAACAAAAGCTAACAAACCTCCCAACTCTGGCAGCTCCGGAGGAAAGGGGCTAGCCAACGAGATAGAAGTCAATCCTACTGCTGAGGAGGTCTACTGGGTCGTCTGTCGGGACCTGCATGCATGAATGCAGCTCCCCCAGGCAATGGGGCGTCAGTACGAAATAATGTACAGAGTATGAAAGGCTATAGATTAAATGAGCAAGTATCATAATATACCAAAAGCAATCAGGTAAGGAAATCAAAATTTAGATAAGCATGCTAACCCACTACTGAATCTAAA
>JAJONR010003681.1:0-64257 GCA_029582245.1 Solanum etuberosum | reverse complement strand
CAACATCCGAAGGCTGTGTGTTTGGGCTGCATCATGGATTGAGAGAAATTAAACCTAGGTCTGATCGTGGAGCAGGAGATGGCCATGAGGGCCAAGCAGAGTCAGACTTCTCTTCCCTTTCCTGTGTTGATTACTGAGTTGTGTAGGCGGGCCCGTGTTCCGATGATTGAGAAGATGGATGTGGAAGTGACTCCCACTTCCTCTACTAACTTCCGACGGATTGAAGCCGAGTATATGAGGGATGAGGCTGACCAGAGGAGAGCTTGACCGGTGGACACATCCCTGGTAGTTGATGTTGACATGTTGCCGACATAGGCAATACTTCCCTCTCAGGCTAGTGAGCCTAAAGGTACCTCTGGTCCCTTTACTTCTGTACCTTCAGGTTCTAGTATTGTACCCCCTCCTCCTATTGCTGCTGCTTCCTCCCAACCCCCTATCACCCAGGACATGTTATACAAGATGGGCCATCTCGCTCAATCTGATGATGTGCGTGCTTCCCGGGTAGAGGCCGTTGTGCCTGGGTTGATCGAGCGGGCGATTGCTGCTGCTTTAGCCTCGATTAGGGCTGAGCTGAGAGAGCACAGGGATTCGATAGAGGCCCACAGATTTGCGTTGGATGCCCTTACTGTGAGGGTAGAGGCTTGTGAGCAGGGCCAGACTGCTTCTGAGGATGTGACGACCTTGAATGCTGATATTGTTGGGCTGCGAAAAGACGTGGATGAGCTGAAATCCACTGATCTCTCGATGTTCTTTGGCACTGTGACGCTCCCTGAGGTGCTGAGTTCAGATTTCCCGACCAGTTTTGAGATTCCTTCGGCTACTATGAACGGAGATGTTGCTATGGATAAGGTTGATGTTGAGTCTGAGGCTGAGACTTATGAGGAGGAGTTGGGTGTTAGAGCCGATACAGTCTATGATGATTTAGCGGATCTTGAGGGAGCCATGGTTGAGACAGTTGTGCAGGCTTCTTTGAGAGATACCTCTATAGTGGGTTCTAGCGGAGCGAAAGAGGATGTTGCACCGGGCACTGTTGCCTAGACAGATGGAGTCATCGACATGCAGAGTTCACCCAGGCTTAGCCTGGTAGGATGATCCCTTTTGACTCCCTTTCTATTATTTTTAGACTTCTTTACTATTTTTACGCATTTGAGGACAATTGCTAGTTTAGTTTGGCGGGGTGAGGTATTTCCATACCCACTTCTTTTGGGCTGCTTTATGGATTCTTTTATTTGTGAATGTCGGTTTTGGTTTATATACATATATATATTATTGGTGATCCATTGTGTTGATCCTCTATATTGAAATGCAAATGGTTTTGAACCGATTTTAAAAAAATTGCCTGCTCTTGATGTGTTTGAATGTGGTTGTTCTCTTGCAATTTCGAGTGTCGTTTGTGATCAATACCGATGACTTGAATAGTGCTCTCGATTGAACGATATGATTGTACGACTCCGATGAGGCAAATTGAGTTGCATAAGTCATATGTGAACTCCTAGCATCTCATTGTGACTAGCTGGTTGTTGAGTTGATCTCTTGTGATGATCGTTGGACGCTAGCTGAAAATTATGGAATCTTGTTTGATGATTGTGTTGAATGCCATGTGTGGTGAGGTTGTCTTGAAATATGTGCTTGGTAATACCTATAACTTACCCCGTTAGTCCAATTGATTGATGAAAGCAAGTGATTGAGATGATCTTAGGCATAATTTGTGAAGAGTGAACCAAAAATTTATCTTATACCTCTTTGTGACCACATTGTGAGAGTGTGAACCTAGCTTGACACCATTTGAGCCTATCCTTTTCTTTGGAAGAAACTTGAACAACTTTGACCTCTTTGTCCCATCACCTATAACCTTCATGAAGTATTGGTTCGTTTGAATAGCCAACTTAGGCCAAAAGCCTAAGTTGGGGGTGTGGTGAAAAATAAGGAAAATCAAAAAGTGTTAAAAATCTGCCCTTGTAGGATCATGTTGAAAAAAAATGGAACCCCTCCATGTATAAAAAAGAGAGAAAGAAAAGAAAAATGTAAACAAAAAAAGATTGAAAAAGAGAAGAGTTTGTGAAATAAAGCTGCTGAAAGGAGCAAAAGAAATGGGGTATCCAATGAGTCATGCTTAAATGAACAATAAGGTGGATTGTGAACATCATAGAGTGTAAAATAGAAGGAGAAAAAGTGAATTGCAGGCCATACTTCATGAAGGTAGAAGTCATTAAACCAAAATCATCATACCTTTACACTCTGCCCCATTACAAGCCTCGAAAGACCGTTGTGATCTGAAAATAATGTTGATTGGAAAATAAGGGCAAGCCTATGGGTAGAGTCATGCATGTGTTTATCTTTGGGAGTGCGAGAGTTGTATTTGATTCCGAAATTATAAATTGTTGATGAGTTTTGTGTGAGCATGGAAGCATTCTTGGTATGAGAGCATTTGAATGCTTTTGTTGAGCTTGAACTTGCATTCGAAGCAAGCATTGTGAGCTTGAGTTCTATTTGATGATGGTTAGTCACGGTTTGAAACTTAGAGTGCAAAATTGAACGTTGCATGCGTAGTTTAAACCTCTTGTGTGCATTCGTGTTGAGTCTTGAGTAGCACTGTTTGTAGACATCCTTGTTGAGGTGATTGAGCTTGAGTTTTACTTAAGGACAAGCAAAAGTTTAAGTTGGGGGTGTTGATGAGTCTGAGATTTCGACTCATTTAGGGCTTGTTATTCATAATACTAGTGTCCTCGATGCCTATTTTTTGCTCTAAACTGATGTTTTAATGCTAATTTGCAGACATAAAGGCAAAAGAGCAAGGCAAGGACATTACCGGGTAAAAAGGAGCGAAAAAGATGAAAAAGGCTGAAGATAGTAAAAGTTGAAAATCGCCAAAGCCACTCGGCGAATCGCCGAGTGGCACTTCAGCTCGCCTAATGTTCCAAACTGCCAGCCCTGGGGAGAATCCAACTTGGTGATGGAGTTGGACCTTCAGCGATACAGAATTTGATCGCCTAAAGTTACAGGGTCTGAAGGATGAAGAGTTAAGGCAAACCAGCGATGGTGAGGAGCAATTGGCGCACCGCCGACTGGGTCGGCGATGCTCGACTAACTCCACTGAGTGATCCTGGAGGCCAAAACCTGAAAACGTATAAATTGTTTTTCAAAAGAGAAAAGAAAAGTCTATCATAATTTTCCATATCTGACCATTGTTAGACTTGGAGCTCTGGTGTTGGTCATTAATTTTCTTAGTTTTTAGGAGTTTTCTTGTAGTTTTTGAGCTGGGCTTTGGATTTGAAGCTAAATTGAAGCATTCTAAAGGTTCAGAGATTAATACCCAGCTTGTGGAGAACGTAATTGGTATTGATTTACTACTTTTTATCTAAAACCCCCATTCTTGGGGGTGTGATTATGTGATTATTTGCGTAAATTATCTCATGAGTGTTTTTAATTACTAACTTAATTGTTGTTTTGAAGTGGGTTCAATTGGTAATTGAGTTTTAACTTATGAATTGTAGTTGCAAATACAGTTCAAGTCTAGTATTCTATGCTTGCTTGAGAAAAAGGTTTTAGAATTAAGATTACCAATTGATGATTGTAGTGATTGGGTAGTTGAGGGTTCAACTCAAGAGAGTGAATCTTAATCCGATCCTAACCATCTAGCTCGAGAGAGTAGATAAATTGAGGTTTTGGGTTGTTCATTATATGATGCTTGTTGATGTTCGAGAGAACTCACATGATTCGTGGTAGTTGATCGAGAGATGACTATTACATCTAAAGCCTAGCCTACCCACTAAGATTCAGCGACTTTTGGGAATTAATAATCACCCGTATAGCGAAATTGGCAATTAATCAATCACATCCCCAAGTATCCCTTTTCTACTTGATTACAACCCTGTTTTTAGTAGCTGTTAATTGACAAATCTTACCCCCCATTTGACACTAGTTATCAACCCCTTTGATTTAATTCAATGGTTTCGATAATTTCTATTCCTACAACCAATTTGAAAACATTTATAACTTCATATTTGAATTCTCTACTGTATCACTCCCTGTGGGATCGACCCCAACTCTTTGTTGAGTTTATACTAGATTGCGACCGCCTACACTTAGTATTGGATGAAGTGTAGTTGAGCGTTTATCAATCATTCGTCCTCGAATGACGGTTGGACTGAGAATGGAAAGGGCTTACTCTTACTATCTTTTCTGACTTCTGAACTTGCCTACTAACATAGGCGGAACTGATTTCTACTAAGAGTTGTGAACTGTCTATGACACATAAGTCAAGAACGATATGAGTTTGAACATAGTCACACTCTATCTGAAGCTATTTGACACAAAGTAAGAATATCTAGGCGCAAAGTTAGAATAGGAACACTATGCCTTGAGTGATATGACTGGTAGCTTTGAAGCTTATAAAAACTTCTCAACTATGCTTTTCTTTCTTATTACCACACCTCATTGGCTACGACTCATAGCTCCCACAAGGATATATGACTACTCTTACCAAGGTCGGAGTCTAACTGTATGCTCTTACTATATTCAAGCCTAACTCGTAATCACAAAGTACTTAACATAAGGTGATTATTCTAATCTAAATCATGAGATTCGGGTTCTATACCTCTATAGGAAATCTCATCCCAAGAATATTACTCCTTACCACCACATTCAACCAACCTCGAGTTTTAATCAAGAACCACCTAATACATCATGCATTCATCCACATGCTACCAACACCACATTCAAGCCTAGTACTATAACCACTCCATGGACTCTTACTAACCAATCCTTATAAGAGTTCCTCATTCTCTCGTCACTTCTACCAACTAAAATTTCAGACATTACCACAAGGAATCAACTAATTTCTCTCATTTAACTATTACTCATAGTAAAACACCAACCTATTCCTCCTCCACATTATAACTTTAGATGGAATAAGAAAACAACCACTACCATAATAAGAAACATCAACCCTCTCCTTCTATCATTACTCAACTACTATCGACAACATCGCTATCAAAACTGAAAATGATCACTGAAAGAGCTTAGAGCGAAAGATCATAAGCACGATTCATTCGAGAGTTCTGATACAAGAATATGCCTGACATAACATTATTTTTCTAGTCATTAAGATTAAATTGTGAATATGCGAGACTAAGCGTACTATGATACATGAGTGCTTATATGGATATATTTATATTATGAGGTTGATATCCATAACTTTATGGAGTAAGATTGAGATCAATGGGCTTAAGTCTTTGCCCCTCATTCTCGAAACTGAGCATAGATCTGAATCTCTCTGAAGTGTATGAGAATAGGTCATGGACACAATGTGATTTTAGAAACATCAATGTAACACCCCCGATTCGAAAAAGGGAAACATAGCAAATTTTAGCATTTCCAGGTGCTAGCCACGGAGGCCAACCACGGCCCGTGGACAGGACCACGGACCGTAGGGGTAGTCCATGGACTGGGCACCTAGCATTTTCAGAAGCCATGGAACCACGGCCTGACCAACAGACTGTCGGTCAGACCACGGTCCGTGGTCCAGGCACAAAATCTATGAATCTAACGACAGTTGTGCAGGACGGACCATCGGTCAGTCTACGGTCCGTCGGTCATGCCTCGTGGGTGGTAGGTTTGGCAGTTAGCTTAGGGGTAGTTGGGTATTTTCCTAATTATTTTATCCCTATACTACGTCGTTTTACCCTTCATCTGTAGACCTATATAAGTGATTTTAACCCCCAAATTAGTTCATTCCCTTCATTCTCTTCAAATTCACCAAAAAAAAGAACTCTCAAATATTTTTCTCTCTAGAAACATTGAAGAAGAAGATTCAACCTAGGGTTTCAAGTCAAGCCTCAATTCCTCCATTTAAGATAAGCAATTGGCTTTGAGGTATGATAGTTTTCATCCATGGATTCCTTCCATTCATGAAGTTCCCAAATTCTCCTATTTTCAACGTTAGAAATCCCCAATTGAGTTAGGTTTTTCTTCAATTGTCATGGGTTCTCTTGATTATTGAATTAAATGATTGAATTATGATCTCTTATGCATGAATTGATGAAACACTATGATTTTATGATGATTCCCCTATGAATCCATGAAATTCCCATGCTTACCAAATTATGATCATATGATATGGGTTTTGATTATGAAAGATGAGTTTTATGAAGTCAAGCGTGCATTGATAGAATTACATGAATTTATGATGAAATCCATAGCTAACCCATATTTTCTAAGTGTTGATGATTTAAAGTGGGTTGTGAACCTTGAAAGGTAAACTATGAAAGTACGCATGTTCTTATGAAATCTATGCAAATGTTTTAAGGATACTTTGAGAGTAAAGTATCAATGATGATGTTGATGTTGTGTTGTTGAAAGGATTTTCTCATATACACATGAAAGCATGATTGTGAAAGGTTTTCTCACATAGTAAGGATTCTAAGGTTGAAAGGTCTTCTCACCTAATTGAATCAAATATTAAGAGCTATCCTAATGAAAACTAGCTTAGATTGGTTATTGAATGATACCTTTCCATGGATAATGACTTAGCTTGGATTGGGAAGATGACTTTCCCTTCAATGGATAATAAGAACAACTAAGAAATGACAATTCTGTGGTATTTATGCTTAGCACCGAGAGGATATTGAGATGAAGGCTCTCCCATTAGTAGAGGTCGGGTTTCTAGAAGCAATCTATTTATCCCTTACCTATGTACCCCCATAGGATGATTGTCTAGATAGACATTTGCTAGTGGATCCACTTAAGCTAGAAGTTCATGGTCCTTAACTTGGCAACTAGGACAACCCTTTTCCATGTGGAAGACACCAAGGGATCATGTTATAGCTCACATGGTCTCTATGTCGGTTAAGGCTACTTCCCACATTAATAATGAACTAAGGTTACTTCAAGAAGTATCTCATATGTGTTCAAAGGTTGTAAAAATGTTAGCTTGCATTGACCATATTTTATGACTTATGTTTTCTAACCTTCTTATATCATGGTTTAGCTTGGTCAATTGCATGTCATGAAATGTCCTCTTTAGCATGATATAAATGTTTTATGCATAGCTCGCATGCTTGATATATTATTTTGTACTAACACATAACTCTTGCTAACATTTCTCCAAATGTAGGGTCCAACAGTCACGGTTCTCAGTTTCGTGGCTAGTGGTTGATTACGAGGTTCCCGAGCTTTGGTGAGTCCTTATGCTTCGAGTATGGAGTTTTATTCTTTTAGTTTTCTTTCATATTTCCAGTTTTGGACATGATGTATGAGCTAGGCCCAATTTCATTCTATTGTATTAGATGACTTTTGAGACAAAGTGTTGTAGACTTCTGATTTACTTTTATGAAACTATTGGACTTGAAATGTTGTTTTTACCTCTTATGTTCTATTTCTTATGTTATGAATGCTAAGTGGCTTGTATGGTGCATCTCGGTGTCCTATATGCCATGTTACATCTAGGGTGTACTCCTAGGTCATGATAAACTTGGTCATCAGAGCACAAGGTTTAGAATGGTCCTAGAATGTCTCATAAGCCACGTTGAGTAGAGTCTTGTTCATGAGTGTGAAGCGCGCCACATTTATGAATGAGAGGCTACAAGATGTTTTGAAAACTCCACTTCTTTCATTACTCTAAAGTCGTGCGATAGAGTTCAACCCTATAAGGTCTCTTTCATAATCCTTATCCGATGCTCTACAGGATATGGCTACTCGAAGAGCTTATGCTAGAAGGAACGTGAGGGAGAATGAGGAATAAAAAGCTCCTCCCCAAGCTCCTCAAGTTTCGATCGATCCTTTTGCCGAGCAAGTTACTAATGCAAAGTTTAGGGCTACTTTTCAAGTGTTGGCTCAAGCCGTGACGGCCCAAGCCAATAGGGAGGTTGCAGTTCCCGTGAACACAAATATGGGTACGACGACATCTAGAGTGAGGGACTTCACTAGGATGAATCCTCCGTAGTTTCATGGTTCTAAGGTCGAGGAAGATCCTCAAGAGTTCATCAATGAGGTTTATAAGGTGTTGATGATCATGGGAGTAACAGCGGTGGAAAAGGTGGAGTTGGCCGCTTATCAACTTAAGGGTGTGGCTCAAACTTGGTTCAACCAATGGAAAGAAGGGAGACCGAAAGATGCGGGTCCTCTTGATTGGGAGAAGTTTAAGGCCACTTTTCTTGATAGATTCTTTCCCCTTGAGATGAGGGAATAAAAGGTGCTTGAGTTCATCAACCTTCGTCAAGGAAGTATGAGTGTGAGGGAATATGCTTTGAATTTCACATAATTGTATAAATAATGGTTATCGATCCTAGGGCAAGGATGAGTAAGTTCGTTTCGGGTGTGTCCAAAATGGTGGTTAAAGTGTGTCGTACTTCCATGCTCATCAATGACATAGACATCTCTCGTCTCATGGTTCATGCTCAACAGATCGAAGAGGAGAAACTTAAGGAAAAGTCTAGGGAGACAAAGAGGGCTAAAACTGGTGATGGTAATTTCTCTTATGCAAGGTCCGATGGACATGGTCATCCTAGGTTTCGACAAAGGTTTTCCGGTCAAGGTTCATCCAACGCTCCTCCTAAGTTCAACAAAGAGAGGGTGTCTAACCCTCAGTCTCAAGGAGGGAATGGTAGTGGATTTTCATTGCCTATGTCTATTTGTGCTAGGTGTGGAAAGAAGCACGAGGGTAAGTGCCTAGCCAGCACGGATGGTTGCTTCAGTTGTGGTAAAAGTGGTCATAAGATGAGCGATTGCCCAATGCTCACGACTAAAGGAAGAGAGGGAAAACAAGCTCCTCCTAGTGGTTCGGGTTCTAATGCTCCCAAGCAAAATCAATTCTATGCACTTCAGACTCATGGTGAACAAGAAGGTTCTCCCGATGTGGTTATTGGTATGTTGAAAGTCTTCCAACTTGATGTTTATGCTTTACTTGATCCCGGTGCTACCTTATATTTTGTGATTCCATATGTGGCTATGAGGTTTGATGTTCATCCGAATGTATTGTTAGATCCTTTTTTTGTCCCTACTCCTGTTGGTGATTCTATTGTGGCTAAGAGGGTCTATAGAATGTGTCCCATCTACTTGTCCCATAGAGTTACTCGTGTTGACTTGGTAGAGCTTGATATGCTAAATTTTGATGTTATCCTTGGTATGGATTGGCTGCACTCATTTATGCTTTTATTGATTGTAGAACTCGTGTAGTCAAGTTTCAGTTCCCAAATGAGCCTATTTTAGAATGGAAAGGGGGTAATTATATGCCTAAGGGTCAGTTTGTCTCTTGTCTTAAATCTAGAAAGATTATTTCTAAGGGTTGCATTTACCATCTAGTTAGGGTGAGGGATGTGGATTTCGAAACCCCTACTCTTGAGTCAGTCCCCGTTATGAATGAGTTTCCGGAAGTGTTCCTAGATGAATTACCCGGTATTCCTCTCGAAAGGGGAATAGACTTCGGTATTGACCTTCTCCCCGATATGCAGCCTATTTTTATTCCTCCTTACCGAATGGCTCCGGTAGAATTAAAGGAGTTGAAATAACAATTGAAAGATTTGTTGGATAAAGGTTTCATCCGACCGAGTATCTCCCCATGGGGTGCTCCAGTTTTTTTTGTTAGAAAGAAAAATGGTTCTCTTCGTATATGTATTGACTATCGGCAGTTGAACAAGGTGACCATTAAGAATAAGCATCCTCTTCCAAGGATAGATGATTTATTTGACCAACTTCAAGAAGCAAGTTATTTCTCTAAGATTGACCTTCGGTTGGGTTATCACCAATTGAGGGTGAGGGAAAATGACATTTCAAAGATGGCTTTTTGAAATTGGTATGGTCATTATGAGTTTTTAGTAATGTCAGTTGGATTGACTAATGCTCCGGCGGCATTTATGGATTTGATGAATAGAGTGTTTATACAATACCTTGACATGTTTGTGATTGTGTTCATTGATGATATATTGATCTATTCGAGAAGTGAGGACGAGCATATTGATCATTTGAGGATCGTGTTGCAAATTCTTAAGGACCAACAACTCTTTGCAAAGTTTAGCAAATGTGAGTTTTGGCTAAGGTCTGTAGGTTTCCTCGGTCATATTGTTTCGAGTAAGGGCATTCAGGTAGATCCAAAGAAGGCGGATGCGGTCAAGAGTTGGCCTAGACCTCTATCCCATTCGGATATTAGAAGTTTCTTGGGTTTGGCTGGTTATTACAGAAGGTTTGTTGAGGGGTTTTCTTCGATTGCCTCTCCACTACAGCTTTGACTCAAAAGAAGGCCAAGTTCATATGGTCCGAAACATGTGAAAACAGTTTTCAAGAATTAAAAATTAGACTTACTTCCGCTCTGGTGTTGACCTTACCGGAAGGAACAAATGGTTTTGTCGTCTATTGTGATGCCTCTAGAATTGGGCTAGGGTGTGTGCTTATGCAAAATGGGAAAGTTATTGCCTATGCCTCAAGGCAACTTACGGTTCATGAGAAGAATTACTCTATCCATGACCTTGAACTAGAGGCGGTTGTTATTGCCTTAAAGATTTGGAGACATTATTTGTATGAAGTTCATGTAGATGTGTTTACCGATCACAAGAGTTTGCAATATGTGTTTAATCAGAAGGATCTGAATCTTTGTCAAATAAGGTGGCTTGAGTTATTGAAGGATTATGATATGAGTGTTCTCTATCACCCCAGAAAAGCAAATGTGGTGGTAAATGCTCTTAGTCGGTTGTCTATGGGTAGTGTTGCTCATATTAAAGGAGATAAGAAAAAGTTGGTTCGAGATGTTCATAGATTGGCCCGATTGGGTGGTCAGTTTGTGGACTCTACCAAGGGTGGTGTTATGGTCCACAATGGTTCAAAATCATCTTTAGTGGTGGATGTGAAAGCCAAGCAAGGTCTTGATCCAATTTTGGTTGACCTAAAGGAAGTGGTGCTTAAGAAATCCGTTGATGCTTTCTCCCAAGAGGGAGATGGTGTACTTAGATATCAAGGTCGTTTGTGTGTTCCTAATGTTGATGACTTGAGGGAACATATCTTGTCAGAAGACCATAGTTCTCGGTATTCCATTCACCCGGGAGAAACCAAGATGTACCGTGATTTACGGGAGGTCTATTGGTGGAATGGGATGAAGAAGGATATTGCGGAATTTGTGACTAGGTGTCCAAATTGTCAAGAAGTGAAAATTGAACATCGAAAACCGGGAGGTTTATCCCAAGACATTAGCATTCCTACTTGGAAGTGGGAAGATGTGAATATGGACTTTATTTTTGGATTGCCTCACACCCAGAGGCAACATGACTCGATTTGAATTATAGTAGATTGGATGATAAAATCGGCTCATTTTATTCCCGTCAAGGTTTCCTATTCGGCGGAGGATTATGCTAAGTTGTTCTTGAGAGAAATGGTAAGGTTACATGGAGTGCCTTTGTCCATCATTTCCGATCGTGGTACCCAATTCACTTCTCAGTTTTGGAAGTCTTTCCAAAAAGGTCTTGGTACTCGTGTTAAGCTTAGTACGTCCTTTCACCCCTAAACTGATGGGCAAGCGGAGCGTGCCATACAAATTCTGGAAGACATGTTGAGAGCTTGTGTGATTTATTTTAAGGGCAATTGGGATGACCATTTGCCACATATTGAGTTTGGTTATAACAATAGCTATCACTCGAGTATTGGTATGGCTCTATTTGAGGCATTGTATGGTAGGAGGTGTAGATCTCCGATAGGTTGGTTTGAGGTGGGTGAAGTTTCCCTGATAGGTCCCGAGTTGGTACATGAGGCTATAGAGAAGATTTGACTTATTAGAGAAAGGTTGAAAAAGGTTCAAAGTTGGAAAAAGTCATATGTCGATGTAAGAAGAAGAGATCTTGAGTTTGATGTTCATGATTATGTTTACTTGAAAATTTCACCCATGAAGGGTGTAATGAGGTTTGGTAAGAAAGGGAAGCGTAGTCTTCGTTATGTAGGTATATATTAGATTTTGAGACGTGTTGGTAAAGTTGCATATGAACTAGATTTGCCTAATGAGTTGGCATCGGTGCATCCGATTTTCCATGTCTGTATCTTGAAGAAGTGTTTTGGTTATCCAACATCTATAGTTCCCTTAGAAGGTTTGGGAGTTAAGGAGAATCTTTCTTATGAATAAGTTCCGGTTGAGATTTTAGACTGGCAAGTCAAGAAGTTGAGAAATAAAGAAGTTGCTTCCGTGAAAGTGTTGTGGAGGAATCAATTAGTTGAGGGTGCTACTTGGGAGGCCGAGGCCGATATGATATCCTAATATCCACATCTTTTTCCTTCTACTCCTATTCTAGCTTGAGGTTTGGTGCTCTTTGTTTGGTGTCATGTGTCTTAAATATGCATTTCATGATATGATGATATGAACATGCTAGCTTGGAGTTGATGTTTCCTCCTCGGATATTAGCTTGGAGTTGATGTTTCCTCCTCGGTTATGTGTATTGCATGCATGATGGGCTGTTAGATTTAGTTCCACCCCTCTTATGATGTTTTGAGTATGTCCTAGCTTGGAGTCGATATTTCCTCCTTGGTTATATACATTTAGATGAAATTGCATTGATGATTGGGTTGTTAGTGTCTCTCCTACTCTTTGGTACTAGCTTGAACCTCATTCGAGGATGAATGATCCCAAGGGGGAGATATTATAACACTCCGGATTCGAAAAAGGGAAACACAGAAAATTTCAGGATTTCCAGGTGCCAGCCACGGAGGCCAACCACAGCCCGTGGATAGGACCACGGACCGTAGGGGTGGTCCGTGGACTGGGCACTCAACATTTTCAGAAGCCATGGAACCATGGTTTGACCAACGGACCATCGATCAGACCACGGTCCATGGTTGAGGGTTCGTGGTCCAGGCCCAAAACCTCTGAATCTAACGATGGCTGTGAAGGACGGACCGTCGATCAGTCCACGGTCCGTCGGTCATACCTTGTGGGTGGTAGGTTCGACAATTAGCTTATGGGTAGTTGGGTCTTTTTCTAATTATTTTATCCCTATACTACGTCGTTTTACCCTTCATTTATAGACCTATATAAGTGATTTCAACCCCTAAATTAGTTCATTCACTTCATTCTCTTCAAATTCACCAAAAAGAAGAACTCTCAAATATTTCTCTCTCTAGGGATTCAACATAGGGATTCAAGTCAAGCCTCAATTCCTCCATTGAATATAAGCAATTGGCTTTGAGGTATGATAGTTTCATCTATGGATTCCTTCCATTCATGGAGTTCCCAAATTCTCCTATTTTAAAAGTTAGAAATCCTAAGTTGAGTTAGGGTTTTCTTCAATTGTCATGGGTTCTCTTGATTATTTATTTAAATGATAGAATTATGATTTTTTATGCATGAATTGATGAAACACTATGATTTTATGATGATTCCCCTATGAACCCATGAAATTCCCATGTTTACCAAATTATGATCATATGATGTGAGTTTTGATTATGAAAGATGAGTTTTATGAAGTCAAGCATGCATTGATAGAATTACATGAATTTATGATGAAATCCATATCTAACCCATGTTTTCTAAGTGTTGATGATTGAAAGTGGGTTGTGAACCTTGAAAGGTAAACTATGAAAGTACGCATGTTCTTATGAAATCTATGTAAATGTATTAAGGATGCTTTGAGAGTAAAGTATCAATGATGATGTTGATGTTGTGTTGTTGAAAGGGTTTTCTCATATACACATGAAAGCATGATTGTGAAAAGTTTTCTCACATAGTAAGGATTCTAAGGTTGAAAGGTCTTCTCACCTAATTGAATCAAAGATTAAGAGCTATCCTAATGAAATCTAGCTTGGATTGGTTATTGAATGATACCTTTCCATGGATAATGAGTTAGCTTGGATTGGAAAGATGACGTGCCCTTCCATGGATAATAAGAACAAGTAAGAAATGACAATTCTGTGGGATTTATGCTTAGCACCGAGAGGATATTGAGATGGAGGCTCTCCCGTTAGTAGAGGTCGGGTTTCTAGAAGAAATCTCTTTTTCCCTTACCTATGTTCTCCCATAGGATGATTGTCTAGATAGACATTAGCTAGTGGATCCACTTAAGCTAGAAGTTCATGGTCCTTACCTTGGCAAGTAGGACAACCATTTTCGGTGTGGGAGACACCGGGGGATCATGTTATAGCTCACATGGTCTCTATGTCGGTTAAGGCTACTTCCCACATTAATAATGAACTAAGGTTACTTCAAGAAGTATCTCATATGTGTTCAAAGGTTGTAAATATGTTAGCTTGCATTGACCATATTTTATGACTTATGTTTTCTAACCTTCTTATATCATGTTTTAGCTTGGTCAATTGCATGTCATGAAATGTCCTCTTTAGCATGATATAAATGTTTAATGCATAACTATCATACTTGGTACATTATTTTTTACTAACGCATAATCTTGCATACATTTCCCCAAATGTAGGGTCCGACAATCAGGGTTCTCAGTTTCGTGGCTAGTGGTTGATTACGAGGTTCCCGAGCTTTGGTTTGTCCTCATGCTTCGAGGATGAAGTTTTATTCTTTCAGTTTTCTTTCATATTTCCAGTTTTGGACATGATGTATGGGCTAGGCCCAATTTCATTCTATTGTATTAGATGACTATTGAGACAAAGTATTTTAGACTTTCGCTTTACTTTTATGAAACTATTGGATTTGAAATGTCATTTTTACCTCTTATGTTCTATTTCTTATGTTATGAATGCTAAGTGGCTTGTATGGAGCCTCTCGGGGTCCTATATGCCATGTTACATCTAGGGTGTACCCCTGGGTCGTGACATTTAACAAGATGTTGTAAAGACTGAACTTTTGAGGAATACACTAGAGTATGAATGGAATGATATAACACTATAACTCTTTCTGAACACATCACTATCTGATTCTCAACACTTAACTTGGTTTCTCATCTTATAAACTCCCCCTTTGGTTTGGAGCTAACACTTTAAAGCTATGGATCTATTTCATTATCTCTAAACTTGTCTACATTCTCTTTACTCTAATACTCGAGAAAAGCTTATCTCATGGTTACTGAACTCTCCATATGTCGGTACTAAGATTCCTTCTACGACATCTTTCTATGATTCTTCTCTTAACCTCTTCTCATTGGCTTATAAGGTTGCTTGATCTAACCCTTAAGGAGAAAGAAAAATAATAATGCTTACCTCAGCCCATTCCATATTGACAGCTCAAATATACTATCTAGGCACACATGAAAAATCATTAACTTAATTGGAACCTCGTCTGACTACATACAATATCTGGTACACCTCTTAATGCTCTTGCTAATCTAATGACTTAGCCACTCTCTTGCTCTCATCAAAGAATCATGATACCACACTTGTACCACTCACACTTATAAAAAGTGACACCTTAATTTCTCACCTAATTTGTGTCAAACCTACTAGATAAGATATTAAACTACATCATCACCCTTATGTTGCCATCCTTTTGATCACGACACTCATCTCAAATTCAAGCTTAGTGTCTATTGCTAAACACGTATATCAATATAATTGCTCGCTTACAATTCTAACTTACAACTACTAGACAAAATTAAGAAACACTCACCCACTACAATCTCATGACAAGTACTCAATCTTTATCTCTCAGTTCTACATACTTACAATATACCGTCACACCTTCTTTCACAACTTAAGTACTATTTACCCATCCCCTATACATCATTGCCAAATTAGTTCTATAACCCTCTGAACATCATGACTCTCCCTAAAAATCATAAGCCTATCTTAGATCTATCACCTCATGAATACTCTACTCTTTTATTTCACACATGTACTTGTCCTTCACTAACACATTGTCATTGACATAAACTCCATTCTGGTTAAAGTATACTCCAACTCATCTATACTAGTAACTCTTACTCTACCTCTGATCATGAAATCTACACAAACTCATCACTTCTCAGTCTACATATAAGGGAAAATTCCTCATTAATAACTTACTGGTGCATGACTGCAATAACATAATTTACCTCATCACCCTCTCCCTTCTTAGATTACTATACCTCTGAATGTATTTTTCTAACTCTGGACACTTTTTTTACTACTGCTTATAACATCATTACTCATATTATCTTTTCGGGTGACAATACTACCCAAGCTATAAAACACACTTCCTCATAAGTATCTCAACTGAAACAAGGTTTAGAGAAGAGAGTAAATTCTCGCTTTTAGCTCGAATGCACGATTCATATGAACAAGAGTGCATTATGTCAAATCTCAACACTTAAGCTCACTCACGGGTTTCTCTCAAGCCCCTCTGCAGTCTCATGACTTTTTTGAAGACTTTTGCTGAGAGTAACTCATTGATAAGGATCCGGGATTTGCTTTTCAACTACCTTGAGTACGAGGGGTAGTCGAATGGATATGAGAAACACACGAGTTAGAATAAGTTCCTTATGACACAGTTCTATTGCATGATTTAAAGTATGAAAGAAGGGAAACTTTTCTTAAATGTCTGTAGTCCCTCATTTATAGAAAAGGGGCCCTCACAACCATAAATAAGATCCTACTGAAACGGCTTCATAGAAACCCTAGGACTTTTAAACTCTGTAGTCTGATACCAAGTTTGTCACGACCCGAGCCTACACCCAGAACGTGGCCGGCACTCGAGAACCATTTCTGCTCCCCAAGCGAAACCTCATCCTGGCTGACTACAAATGGAAAACCATCTCAAGCAACAATAGGCTTAAAGCAGAATGAAATCCATTAACTCAGATACTCAACTCATAAAGTATGAAAAATATAATCAACAACAACACTTATAGTTTGTAAAACACTCAAAAGACAGTACATGCTGAAAGACACCTCGACTCTGTCTATCTATGAAGCCTCTACTGTTAAGTAAGGATGTCAGGACAAGACCCACGACACCTCAAAACTACTAACTAGAAAGTAATTATGAAGTCCTCCGGAATACAAAGAGGCTCACCAAAGCTAGCTAGAGTGCAAATGGTATTAGCAAAATATTTGTTGATGACCATGAACACATGTATTTGCATCATAAATAAGATGCAGGTCGAATGACATCAGTACATTGAATGTACGAGCATGCAAGGAGAACTGAAAACATAGGTAACCAAACAGAGAAGACTGGAAGAATACTCACCTCAACTCAACTTCAATACAAAAGCAATAACAAGGGATGCAATATTTAAAGAATTATAAAACAGAAGATATAAACTCAATAATGTATAAAAATACAATAAAATACTCTTTACTCTTATTTGGGAGATTCTCTAACCGACAACCATCACTATGAGCTATGTGATGATACAACGTCTCGCCCACGCTGCCAGAACTGTCCTATACCTTGTCGGGGTATAGAACACCTAAACTAAGTGGATTCACTAAGCTCTGCCTGAAGATACTAAGGATTCATCTAAAAAGTATGATACTTTACCCATGTTGACATATATGATTTATGACGATTTTGAATTTTCTGAACTCATTCCTATATCGGTGCTCAATACTATTCCCAATAACATATACTCATGCTCAAATGTGTAAAACATACTCTTTCTCTGGTTTGAGATAATTGCTCAAGCTATCCTCTTAAAAGAGGTAACTTCTCTGAAATACCTTTGAACTCATAAACTCTTTTTAGAATTCAAAGTTTCTCTTTTCTCAATGTCAAAATGATACATTTGGGAATACTTAGTTCCCTTAAACTTTACTCATAATGTCTCTTTAAACTTTCCTCAAAAAATTAGTTTAAATTACAAATTTTGGCTTTAAAAGATTCTCAAGATTTATAACTCAAAATAAAGTTAATGCTGAAATATAGGCATGAACGAATTAACTCAAGGATCTCAATGACAATATAGGAAACTCAATACTCAAAACATAAGAACTCAAGAACTCAGAACTCAACGATACTACTCATCTCAAGAATGCTTAATTCATAAGGTTCATGCTGAAATATAGACATGAAAAAATCAACTCAAGTACCTCAATGCATAACATACAACAATTCAAACTTTAGGAATAGAGCTTCAAAAAGGATTAGGAACTTAGGAACTCAAAATCAACTCAATAAAAGCTCTTGAACTTCTCTTAAACTCACTTTAGTTTGGAATGTAAATTAATACATGTGATTACGACATGTAGTATCTCTCAAGGATTAATAGATCCTTTAGGAGCTAATAAAAAGAGGAGAACGTAGTCACGATTCAAAGGAATACGTTCGGAAAGAAGCATGTAAATAAAAAAAGATCAGACGACCCTGGCGTACTGAGTGGCGCATCACCCCAGGGCCTGAAATTTAGAAGTCAGGCCTTGGCACACTGCTGGCGCGTCGCGCCAAGGCCTGAACTACTGAAGTTTAGCCTTGGCACTATGGGTGACGCGCCGCCCCAGCCCCCTACCCAAATAACCAACATTTTTTTCTTCTCAATTTAGGGTCCTAACTCGTTTAGAATTGAATGATTCCTCCTAAAATCTTCTTGATTCTCAAGACCAACACAAATTCATAGAATTTCTCATACAAATCTCCTTGAAACATGACTCTTACCAACGATACACAATACAAAAGATTTCACGGCCTCTATTATTCAAGAATTGAACAAAAATCAAGAAACTACTAAGAACTCTTTGATTCAATGATTTCAAGGATGAACTCAGATGTATGGCGTGAGGAAGAAAAAGTGCATCAATGTGAGAATCCTTACATACCTGGAAAGAACAATGTTCTTGGCGAAAATCGACGGGATCTTGATGACCGCTCAAAACCTAGCTCTTTCTCCTATTATTTTTTCTAAGTGTTTAGGAACAACAAATAATTTTTTAGCATCTGATTAGACCCTTAATTAGGTGAGAAAAAAGTTCTAAGCCTAGTGGGAAAAGGAAAATACCATAATACCCTTTTCTAAAATGGATGAAATGTCTTAAATAGAGAGGCTTCACTCAAACGGGCATAACTTCTTACTCCGAGCTCAAAATTGAGAAAACTTGGCGGCGTTGAAAAGAGAACTCAAAGAACTTCAATTTGGTATCTCATGGGCCACCTTACTCTTTATGTTCTAAAAGATATGGTTAATTGAAGTTGACACAAAATAAAAAATTGATGCGTGACTTGAACGAATTTCTCTTTAGCTCTTTCGAAGTCTGAGGAGTTACACCTACTGACCTTTAACACCTAAGAAAATTTTGAATCACTCGGTTCAATCTTGTTCACAATTGAAGAATGGTTCGAGTCTTAACTTAAAAAATTTAGGGTTCTTACAAGAATGGTTTGAAAATTATAGATCCATAGCCATGACATGTTGTGTTGGCATTTTTCCCATCCATGCAGCATTGCCAATTGCTTTGTCTATTCTACTATAAACATGTCCATTTGTCCAAATGTAGTCCCTTCCTCCTATATGCAATTCTGCCAGGTTACAGTCTATTAGACATTCCCTAAAATCTCTTGTCTCTGCATCCTGCAGTTAGCTCCCAACAAATTTGTCCTCATGTGTTAGTATAGAGTTAAAGTCCCCCATAATCAACCAAGGCTCATTTATGTTATTGTTCAATTGTTTAATTGTTGTCCACAAAGGCATCCTAGTAGCTATTGTGTGAAGACCATACACTGCAGTAAACTGAAATTGTATATTACTATGCTTTATCATCACCAACCTATGTATGTATTGTTCTGTATCCTCCATTTTAGTGAAATTAACTTCATTAGAATTCCAAACCACCTAGATTCTCCCTCTCACATTAATACTGTCATTTGTGCACCATTCCCATCCTATCATAGTCTTATTGATGATAAAATTTGTTTTATTAGCTCTAACCCTATGTTCATAAATTGCTATAACATTTACCTTATTCCTCTTCAAAAACAGCCTCAACTCTTTATGTTTTACCTCTTGGTTGAAGCCTCTCACTTTCCATCTAACTATCATAGAGATAAGGGGGATTTATTTGGTACCTCCCTGCTTTCCCCCACCTATTTCCCCACTCTGTTGGCCTTCAGTATAGCTAGGGTCCCCTATATTATTATTAGTAGTTATCCTTCCATCATGCTTGTCTCTTTTTGTGTTACTCTTGTGCCTTAGAGTTTGCCATTCACCCTGATCTTGCACTTTATCCCATTTTTGTTGATCCATTACCTCCTGAACCTGTAGTAGCTCCTGCCCTATATCATTGCTCTGCTCATTAAAGTTGTCAGTGGTAGGAAACCATTCCTTCTTCTTTCCTTGATTGAGACCTTTCATCTGGACCTGTACACCTGGCTTTTCCATACATGAATGACCTACTTGGAGACACTTCTGGAAAAATATGGGCTTCCATTCAAACCATACTTGTTGTTCTAAGAATTTCCCCTTAGGATCATGAATTTTAATTACTTTAGGCAGGGGTGTTGTGATGTCCACTTCAACTAGTATTCTGGAAAATTAAATTCTATTCACTTGGGATGTACACTCACCTGCATACAATGGTTTACCCAGGCTGCTGCCAATTTTACTCAATACCACTACATTCCAACAGTTAAGAGGAAGGTTTGGGAGTTTAACCCATAATGGTATGGTGGTAAGTATCTCCTCCTTGAAGTTAAACTCAGGCACCCATGGCTTCATTATAACTGACCTTCTCACTAAGTAATGAGGCCCTGAACATAACACCCTATCCCTCTCTTCCTCATTCGCAAATCTCACCACAAAATACTCATCCCTATGATATAATATTATAGGTTTGAAAGTGAAAGTACCCTGCTCAAGTATAAATCTCTCCATACTTCCAATAGATGATGCAGTGCCTGATGAGTTCGAGATTTCGACTCATTTAGGGCCTTATTTTCATATTTTTAGTGTCCTCGATCCCTAATTTATACTCGAAACTGATGTTAAAGTGTTGATTTACAGCAATGAAGGCTAAGGAGAAAGGCAAGGACATTACCGGGCAAAAATGAGTAAAAAAGCTGAAGAAGTTGAAGGAAGGCAATCCTGGTGATCGCCAAGACCACTCGCGAACTGCCGAGTGGCTTTAGCTCGCCTAAATTTCCAAAATTCCAGCCCTGGGGAAAAACCTACTTGGCAACGGAAATGGACAGTTGGCGGACCACCGAACAGATCGGCGACCTCGACCTGATCGCCTAAAGTCATAGAACCCTGAGGATAAAAAGTCAAGGAAAATCGACGATGGAATGGAGCAGAAGGTGGGTCGCCAACTTGGTCGGCGATGCTTGAATTACTTTGCCTAATGGTCCTGAAGGCGAAAATTTGTGAAACTATAAATTGAAATTTGAAAAAAAAATTAGGGAGTGGAGAGTTCGGAATTTTGAGTTCTGAGAGTTTTGAGTTTTTCTCTGAGTATTTGAAGTTTCACATTGTAGAAGTTAGAGCTTTTGAGACTTGGTTTTGAGGAATTTTCATTTGGGTTTTTGAATTAAGTTGATTTGAAGCATTGTAGAGATTTGGGAACCATTACCCAGTTTTGGCGAGATGCCTGAGCTCACCGAGTGAACTCAGTGACTCACCGAAAGTCCCTTCTGATCTCTCTTCTGCGCCCCTAATTCCTGATATTGTTCTGTAACTTTCGGTGAACTACTTCTAGTTCGCCGAAATGTGTTGGTGATCCGCCGAATGGCCCTGGACATCGCCAACTTGTCCTGCATTTTTGCAGATTTCATTCTTGAACTTTCGGCAAGCCCGACTTGGCTCGCCAAATGTGTTCGACGAGTCTTCCTACAACTGTTACACTGGAATTTTTCTTAACTTCATCTAACGTTTTCCACATTAATTTGCAGGTATGGCTAGACCCAAAGTCGCTGGTAGAAATCAACATGCGGGATGAGGCCGACAGGAGGAGAGCTGCACCGGCGGATACATCCCCGGAGGTTGATATTGATATGTTGCCGACTGAGGCAATCATGCCCCCTCAGGCCAGTGAGCCTACAGGTACCTCTGGTCCTTCCACTACTGCCTCCCCTAGTTCTACTGCTGCACCCCTTCCCTCTTCTTCTGCTATTGCTGCTGCTTCCTCCCGACCCCTATCACCTAGCCCATGTTGTACAAGATGGACCATCTGGCCCAATCAGCTGACGTGCGTGCCTCCTAGGTAGAGGCCGCCGTGCCTAGGCTGATAGAGCGGTCTATTGCTGCTGCCTTAGCCCCGATTAGGGCTGAGATGAGAGTGCATCGGGAGATAATTGATAGCAACAAGTTGTCGCTTGATGCCCTTACTGTGAGGGTTGAGGCTTGTGAGCAGAGCTAGGGTGCTACTGATGATGTGACAGCCTTGAAGGCCGATGTTGCTGGGTTGAAGAGAGATGTGGACGAGCTAAAGTCCACTGACTTATCGATGTCTTTTGGTACGGTGGAGATTCTTGAGGTCCCGAGCACTGATATTCCAGCTAGTTCTGAGGTTCCTCCGGCTACTACGACCGAAGATGTTGCTAGGGCTGATGATGTAGGTGCTGAGTCTGAGGCGGAGATAGATGAGGAGCAGCTGAGTGTTAGAGATGAGGTTGTATATGATGATTTGGCAGATCTTAAGGGAGCCATGGTGGAGACGGCTATGCAGGGATCGCTCCAAGATACATCTATGGTGAGCTCCAGTGGAGCCAAGGATGCTGATGAGCCGGACATTGATGCCCAGACAGATGGAGCTACTGCCATGCAGACTTCACTCCAGGCTTAGCCTGGCAGGATGATTTCCTTTACTCCATTTTTGTTACTTTTTAGACTGTTTTTAGTATTTCTTTGCATTTGAGGACAACTGCTATTTTTGTTTGGCGGGGTGAGGTATTTCCATACCTACCTCTATTGGGTTGTTTTTGTGGATATTGTTGTGTTGGTGGTTTTGGTTTTGTGAATGTTGGATCTCATTTTGTGTTTATATATACATCTTTGTTTTTTATCCACATTGGTCCATTGTTTTTAATGTGCAAATTGTTTTGAACCGATTTTAAAATTTTTGCCACCTCTCAATGTGTGTGAATGTGGTTATTCTCTTATAAATTTGAGTGTCGGTTGTGGTCAATACCGATGACTTGAATAGTGCTCTCAATTGAACGATATAAGTGTGCGGCTAAGATGAGGCAAATTGAGTTACATAGGTTATATGTGAACTTCTAGCATCTCGGTGTGACTAGCCGATTATTGATTTGATATTTTGTGATGATCGTTGCACGCTAGCTGAAAATTATAGAGTCTTGTTTGATGATTGTGTCGAATGCCATGTGTGGTGAGGTTGTCTTGAACTATGTGCTTGATAATACCTAGAACTTTCCCCGTTAGTCCAATTGATTGATTGAAGCGAGCGATTGAAATCATCTTAGGCAACATTTGTGAAGAGTGAACCTAAATTGATAGTATAACTCTTTGTGGCCACCTTGTGAGAAGTGTGAACCTTGCTTGGCACCTTTTGAGCCTATCCTTTTCTTTGGAAGAAACTTGAACAACTTTGACCTCATTGTCCCATCACCTATAACCTTCATGAAGTATTGGTTTGTTTGAATAGCCAACTTAAGCTAAAAGCCTAAGTTGGGGGTGTGGTGAAAAAGAAGGAAAGGCAAGGAGTGTGAAAAATTCCCCTTTGAAGCAATGGTTTGAAAAAGATGGAACCCTTCCATGTAAAAAGAAAAAAAAAGGTGTAAAAAAAAAAGACTGAAAAAGAGAAAAGGTTGTGAAATAAAGTGTGTGAAAGGAGTAAAAGAAGTGGGGTATTCAATGAGTTATGCTTAAATGAATAATAGAGTTGATTGTGAACATGTTAGAATTGTGAAAGAGAAGGATAAAAAGTGAATTGCAGGCCATACTTCATCAAGGTAAAAGCCACTAAACCTAAATACCATACATTTACACTTAGCCCCATTACATGCCTTGAAAATACCTTTGTGATCTTGAGTGAGCTGAAAAGAATGTCGAGTGGAAAATAAGGTCAAGCCTATGGGTAGAGTCATGCATGTGTTCATCTTTGTGAGTGTGAGAGTCGTATTTGATTCCGAAATCTTAATTTGTTGAGGAATTTTGTATGAGTATGGAATCAACCTTGTTGTGAGGGCATTTGAACGCTTTTGTTGAGCTTGAACTTGCATTTGAAGCAAGCATTGCGAGTTTGAGTATATTTGATAATAGTGAGTCACAATTTGAAACTTAGAGTGCATAATTGAACATTGTATGTGTAGTTTGAACCTCTTGTGTGCATTTGTGTTGAGTCTTGAGTAGCACTGTTTGTAGACATCCTTGTTCAACTGATTGATCTTGAGTTTTACTTGAGGACAAGTAAAAGTTTAAGTTGGGGGTATTGATGAGTCTGAGATTTCGACTCATTTAGGGCCTTGTTTTCATAGTTTTAATGTCCTCGATGCCTAATTTATGCTCGAAACTGATGTTAAAGTGTTGATTTACAGCAATGAAGGCTAAGGAGCAAGGCAAGGACATTACCAGGCAAGAAGGAGCGAAAAAGCTGAAGAAGTTGAAGGAAGGCAATCCTGGTGATCGTCAAGACCACTCGCGAACCGCCGAGTGGCTCTTTAGCTCGCCTAAATTTTCAACATGCCAGCCCTGTGGAAGAACCTACCTGGCGACGGAAATGGACAGCTGGCGGCCCGCCGAACGGATCGGCGACCTCGATCCTGATTGCCTAAAGTCATAGAACCCTGAGGATAAAAAGTCAAGAAAAACCGGCGATGGAATGGAGCAAAAGGTGCGTTGCCGACTTGGTCGGCGATGCTCGACTTACTTTGCCTAATGGTCCTGAAGGCAAAAATTATTGAAACTATAAATTGAAATTCGAAAAGAATTTTTAGGGAGTGGAGAGTTCGGAGTTTTGAGTTTTTCTCCGAGTCTTTGAAGTTTCCCATTGTAGAACTTAGAGCTTTTGAGACTTGATTTTGAGGAATTTTCATTTGGATTTTTGAATTAAGTTGATTTGAAGCATTGTAGAGATTTGGGAACCATTACCCAGTTCATGGCTAACATAATTGGTAAATTTTTTCTTCTTTTTTATGATGTGTGGCTAAAACCCCAATTCTTGGGGTGTGATCATGTGATTATTGGCTCAATTAGCTTATGAGTATTGTTATTTACTGATTTAAATGCTTAATTGAAGTGGGTTTAATCGATAGCTGTGTATTAATCTATGAATTGTAGTTGCAGATGCAATTCTAACTTAGTGTTCTGGGCTTGCTTGAGAAAGAAGTTTTAGAACTAAGGTTATCGATTGATGATTGTAGTTATTGGGTTGATGCGGGTTCAACTCGAGAGAGTGAATCCTAAACTCGATTCTACCTATCTAGCTCGAGAGATTAGAAAAATTAAGGTTTTGGGGTGTTTCTATTGTTAAGCTTGTCGAGGTTCGAGAGAACTCGCTTAAATCGTAATAGTTTTTCGAGAGAAAGCTATTGCATCTATGGTCTAGCCTACCTACTGAGATTTAGCAATTGTTAGTAAATTTCAATTAGCCATATAGCAAAATTAGCCTATAATCGATCACATCCCCGAGAATTCCTCTCTACTTATTGTTTCTCCTATTTTTGAAATTGTTTTAGTTGCAAATTGACAAATCAAACCCCCCATCTGACATTCGTGTCACCCTTTCGATTTATCTAAATGTTTTCGATAATTTTTACTCCTATAACCAATTAGATCGCATTTATAACTTCATAACTGAATTTGAACTTGTACCGCTCCCTGTGGGTTCGACCCCAACTCAATTGTTGGGTTTTATACTAGATTACGATCGCCTACACCTAGTATTAGATGAGGTGTAGTTGAGCCTTTATCAGTGCCTACCACATACACAACTATGTCCCAATTAGCGAAGAATCCACAGCTAATTCTTTTGTTTTACTCCCTCTGTCCCAATTTATGTGGCATTTTTCATTTTTTGAGAGTCAAACAGTTTAAGTTTGACCGGGAATTTGCGCATGAAATCTTCTAATTTATTGAAATGAAACTTATATATTTGTAAACTACGTAAAAAGTACTATAAGTCACAATAATTGATTACAAAATGTTTAAAAGATCTCTGAAAAACTTACGGTAAAAAATAGACTTGTTTGAACTTCGAAATTTGAAAAGTGCCAACGGAGGTAGTATACCGTGAATATTCCCAAAAAAACACTAATTCAATGTAACCATACCAACATAATTAAAGTTAACTACAGTGAGTTGATGTGATATATCAATTTTTCACGAGTATATAGGATTGGATGGATTTTGAGGAGTTATAAGTTCTTTTAACACATTGTATCAGTATGGTTCCACACCTATTAATAGATTTATTTGGAGATCTGAATTAAATATATTCCAAAATAACCTTCATTCATTTTGTTATACTACTTGCACCTTAATTAATTATTATTATTATTTTTTATTTATATTTGGTAAGGTGTCCTGTCCCACTTGAAATTAATGATAAATTCAAAAAAGTTGCATCTGGCTGTGCCTTTGTACATGACTGAAAAAGACAAGGTTAGATGTCGGAGAGAGAATGACACGTCAAGTACGGACACATCAATCCAAGTTGGCACTACTCACTGAACAATCATTACACCATTCCCAAATTCTCAAACCTAATAATGGAGTATGTCGACACCTAACATGTACCTTTTCCCGCCTAAACCACCACCATTAATATCATCTATTTTCACCCCATATTACTCCCTCCGTTCAATTTACGTAACACATTTAAATTTCAAGATTCAAATAATTCTATTTTTTTATATATCTTTTAAATATTTGAATTGTTAACTATTATGATTTATAGTATTTTTTACGTAGTTTATAAATATATAAATTTTATTTATTTTTTTAAGATTTCATGCGCATTCTCAATCAAACTTAAATTGGTTGACTCTCGAAAAATTAAATGTGTCACATAAATTGAGACATAAGAAGTACTAGTTATATTTGAATTTGATAAAAAAAATTGTTTTATTATACTATTTTTATTAATTGATATTTAGTATTAGGTCTTGAAAATGTAATTTGGAGGACAAGTAATTAATGCTAAGATTGAAACATGAAATTTTTTTTTATATATTTTTTAATATTTTTAAAATGATAAATAAGTAAAAGTGAACCGATAAAGTATTTAATTTTTTTCTCTCCGTATATTTAATTTTCTTTGATGAGGAGTAATTATTTATTTTTTCATTGATGGGATATCTTTTGTTGAATTTTTTTACTTCACTGTATTATTTTATTTTATTACTCTATAATAAGAGAGAGTTTCAAGTGTTCAAGGAGGCAGCAGGTCAAATCTGTCTTGCTATAACACTTTGAGAGTATTTCTCTAATTTGCACATGCGTCTAGTTTTTATATATATATATATAATAACACCGAATTTAATCGAATATACGCGTTTTGATTCATTTCTTTGATTAGTCTCTCTACCTATCGAATTGAATTATTATTTTTCCCATGTGAAGTAAAACAATACTTGATCATATTGATGTTCTCTATTCTTGATTGAACTATTGAATGAAATTCTTCTAATTACATAATTATCTTCCTCATTAAATCTAGTGTTTTTAATGTAATTTATGAATCAAATTCGAGAATCTTTTCAATATTGTTTCGTACTTCCTCCTTCTGTTTTAATTTATTTGTCATACTTTTCTTTTTAGTCCATTTAAAAGAGAATGGACCAAAATCGCGTACTTTAAATAATTGAAAGTTAAATGTGCATAGTCAAATAATATAAGGACTAAAACTAGAATTATGCAATAATACATGGACTAAAACCACTATTTCCCCTTAATTTTAACTTTCTATATGATATGTTTAGGACTACTAGATCAAAACACATTTTGTTAAATTTTATTTATCTTTAGTTTAAGACCATAATACTCCTGTATAAGGAGCAAAGTATTGTAATGTTTCAAAAAAGTTATTTATTTTTTTAAAATTTATATCAAATCAAAACCAAATAAATAAATTGAAATGGAGGGAGAACCAAAATTAGAAGTTCATTTTACAATGTATTTTCTTTTTATATATATTATTATTTGTAAGAAGTAGCTAGAAGGAAACTGTGAAAACCGATCGAGTCTAGAACTGCTTTGATTCTATTGAGCTGGATGTTACTGGCATAATCTCAAAACGTGCCTATCTTCCATTTTAAATATTATTCGACTGGATACAATGTTAAAATAAATTTAATTTATAATATTATATTACTGGCATATAGTAGAAGTTATTAAAAGTAAAGAGCTATATATATATAGTGGAAAAGCTAGTTTAAATTTTTTTAAAGATATTAAAAGGCTAAATATTAAGATTTTAATGTCATTTTATATCGTAGTATGTCCATCCCTACCTACGTTTCCACGAGACAGACTTTTAAAAAAAAAAGAAGGTGTGGCCTTCATGGGGTGAATTACAAAATGCATTTAAAATGACAATAAAACAAGGAGGAAAACAAATAAAATGTTTCAAAAATACATTTTCCAATCCTTTATACCCAATGAATTGATGTTTGTTAGGGATCACATTCATTGCCAATTAATTTGGCCCCCCTTGTTATCATGATCATTACATGTATCCTATTTTTCAATGCATGCATGAGTCTAATCTTTTAATAAACTGGATATCATTGAGCTGTCAAATCTTATTCCCCTACCAAAAAAAGAAAAAAGGAGTTTTGAATATACATATACATATAAAATAGGATCTTGATTTTATTACAAGATATGTAGCTATTTTAATGCGTACCATGCATGTATAAAAATTCATTTATTATGACATGCTTTCAATTCATTAAAAATGAGTAGTAACATCAAGTAATTTTTTTTATTTTCTAAATTCCAACTGTTGATCAGATGCAATACTATGAATATATAATCATAAATAGTTGAAAGTTAATAGAGGATCAAGTCAAAGGTATATCACGTACGCAATAGGAATGGCAAGCCAGTTGGTCTTGACTAATATTGTATCAAAGTTTGGTAAATATATAGACTATTTGACCATTGAGAAGAATCCTCAATTAAGTGTACAAATTTCTGCCAAAATTAGGTTACACTGACGGTGCCTTTTAATAGCTTACAAGAGCTTTCATTGACAACATCAAGTTACACTTGAATATTCTCCGTTTAGTAATTGTAACAATCAGATCTGTCGTTATTCCAAAGTCGTAGGGTTGAGTTAAATTTTTGAAAAATTCAAGAAGTCGTAGGGTTGAGTTAAGTTTTTGAAAAATTCAAGTTTCTGAAGTTTGACTTACGAGTAGCCAGGACGAGCCATAGGAATTTGGACGGGCCGTAGATGACACTCTTAGAACTGATCTTGGCTTAGTAAAATTTTAGACTTAAACTTGGGTTTTATGGAAGGGGTCCACGGATCATAGACTGAACAACGGATTGTAGATTGGTCTCGTGGGAAGTTGAATGAATTTTGGATTTCTGAAGTTGGTTATACGGTTGACCCGTATGGACCGTAGGAAGTCCTAAGGACCGCAGGTCCAAGCCATAGAAGTCATCATGTAGTTATTCTTAAGGGTATTTGGGTCTTCCATTCATCCATTGGGTCCTAGAAGATCTCAATTCTCCAAATTCAATTTCACATAATTTTGATTAGGGTTCATGCAATCTCCATGGGTCTTATTTGGTTTTGAGTCGATTGTTCAATTTCAATCTTTCTATGCATGTTTAGATTCAATTACATATCTTTCAATTATTTTATATAGACCCATGCATTATTCATGATTTTGACTATGAATCTATGAAGATATGAATATGATTTATAAAAGTTATGCATAATTTATGATTTAAAAAATGTTTATGATTTAAGGTTGCTTTTAAGATAAGCATCAAAGAAATTGTGAAAGGTTTTCTCACACGAGCTTGATTCATGATTCAAGGAGCTACTCTATGATTACTTTATGATTTGGATTGGTATGTTGGCTATTGCCTATCCTAATGTTATGCTTTGATAATTGACTTTATCTATTCCGTTGAGATTTAAGTTAGCACCGACATAATTTTAGGTGGAGGCTCATATAGAGTAGTCTCTAGTAGCAACCTCTAGTTCCAAACTACGTGCCCCCGTAGAATTATCTTAAATGGCCTAGCTAGTGGATTCACAAATAGCATATGAATAAATGATACAAAGTTCTACCTTAGCAAGTAGACTCTCTTTTCTCAGTGTGAGAGTTACATCGGATTCTATGTTATAGCTCGCATGGTCTATTATTGGTTAAAGCTAATATCCCACACAAAGCGAACTAAGTTTTCTCTCAAATGTTTTATAAAGCTTTCATTATGTTTTAAGATGCATTGACCATGTTCATGATTTATGATCCTTCCTTAAAGGCTTCTCAAGATGTTTTAGCTTAGTTATGCATACCATGTTTAACTTTATGTCCCCTTATGATCATGTTTCACATTTTCATGCATTTCCCCATAGTTAGTACATTCCATGTACTAATGCATACTTATGTCTATATTCTGTTATAATGTAGGGTCTGACGTTTCTCCTCCTCCTGCTCGTGGCTAGTTGATTTTTTGACTGTGAAGACTTGGTGAGTCCTCATGTTCCGAGGACCGTGTCACCTTTATTATATTTTCTTTTGTCCTTAGTTTTCACACGTTGTATGTGGTGTATGAGTTACATCCCAACCACTTCTTTTGATGTATTAGATTGGCTTATCAAGACTATGATTAGACTTCTGCTTTATGTCAAACTCTTTTATGATATGAGATTTCCAACTTTAATTCTCGCATTTTCTATTATATTGTGTTGTATGTATGTCAAGTTTCATGTGTAGGACCTCTCGAGGTATTATACTTTATATTACATCTAGGGTGTACTTTGGATCGTGAAAACTTGGTATTCAAAGCATAAGGTTTTAAAAAAGTCCTAGAATGTCTGATAAACCGTATTGAGTAGAGTCTTGTTCATGAGTGTGAAGTGCGCCACATTTATGAATAGGAGCCTACAAAACGTTTGGGAAACTTCACTCCTCTCACTACTCTTAAGTCGTACCATAGGGTTCATCTCTATAAAGGTCATTTTCCAAACTCTTATCTGATGTTTTTTAGGATATGGCTCCCCGAAGAGATTATTTGAGAAGGAATGCAGGTCAGAATGTGGGGCCCGAAGTTCCTCAAGCTCCGGTTGATCCTTTAGCCGAACAAGTGACTCATGTCGAGTTTCGAACTGATTTCCAAGTGTTGGCTCATGCTATGATGGCCTAATCTAATAGAGAAGTCGTTGCTCCCGTGAACCTAAATGTGGGTACGACGGCAACAAGGATAAGAGACTTCACTAGGATGAATCCTCTGGAATTTCATGGTTTCAAGGTTGATGGGGATCCTCAAAAGTTCATTGATGAGGTCTATAAAATAGTGAAAATTATGGAAGTGTCGATGGTGGAAAAGGAAAAATTAGCTGCATACAAACTCAAAGATGTTTCTCAAGTTTGGCTCAACCAATGGAAGGAAGAAAAGGTGGTTGATGCGGGTCCTCTTGATTGAGACAAATTTAAAGGGGCTTTTCTTGATCGATTGTTTCCTCTTGAGATGAGAGAAGCAAAGGTGTTTGAGTTCATTAATCTACGTTAAGGAAATATGAGTGTGAAGAAGTATGCTTTGAAGTTTACTCAATTGGCTAAGTATGCTCCTATAATGGTTGCCGACACTAGGGAAAGAATGAGTAAGTTTGTGTCGAGTGTTTCCGATTTGGTTTTCAAAGAATGCCGAACTGTCATGTTGATTATGCAGATGGAAATCTCCCGTTTGATGATACATGCCCACCAAATTGAACAGGGAAATCTCAAGGAAAGGGCAAGAGAGTCCAAGAGGGCAAGGACAGGTGATGGTGACTTTTCTCATTCTAGGTCCGGTGGAAACGGGCGTCCTCAATTGTGGAATTTTTTTTTTGATCAAGGTTATTCCAATACTCTGACCTCTAAGTTCAACAAATATAGGATGTCTAACCATAAGCCTCAGGGAAGTGGTGGAAAACTCCGATTGCCAAAGGTGTGGTAAAAGTCACTCGAAATTTTTTTTAGCCGGTATGAATAATTGCTTTGGTTATGGAAAGAGTGGTCACAAAGTGAAGGATTGTCTGACAACAAGGGTGAGGATAGTAGGCAAGCCCAGCCTAGTGATTCTGGGTCGAGTGCTCCTCGTCAGAATGAATTTTATGCTCTTCAATCTCGATAGGATCATAAGGGTTCTACGGATGTTGTGACCGGTATATTGAAAGTCTTTCATTTTGATATATATGTTTTACTTCATCTAGGTGCTACGTTATCATTTGTTACTCCTTATGTGGCCATGATATTTGATGTTGGTCCCGAAATCCCTTTCATTCCCTTTCATGTCTCTACTCCCATTAGTGATTCTATTGTTGCTAAGAGAGTTTATAGAAATTGTCCTATTTTCATTTCTCATATAGTCACTGATGTTGATCTTGTACAGCTTGATATGTTAGATTTTGATGTTATTATTGGGATGGATTGGCTTCATGCATGTTATCCTTTCATAGATTGTAGGACCCGAACTGTCACCTTCAAGGTTCTGAACGAACCTATCATGTCATGGGAAGGGGAAAATTATGTTCTTAAGGTTTAGTTCATATCTTGCCTAAATGCTAGGAAAATGATTTCTAAGGGTTGCATTATCATCTTGTTTGGGTTAGGGATACAGATTCTGAAACTCCTACTCTTGAGTTAGTTCCGATTGTAAATAAGTTTCCAAAAGTGTTTCTCGATGAACTTCCTGATATTTCTCCCAAAAAGGAAATAGACTTCGGTATTGACCTTCTCCTAGATATGCAACCTATTTCTATTCCTCCTTATCGTATGGCCGTGACAGAACTTAAAGAATCAAAGGATCAGTTGAAAGACCTATTAGATAAGGAATTCATTAGACCAAGTTTCTCACTATGGAGTGCTTCAGTATTTTTTGTTCGAAAGAATGATGGTTTCGTCTGAATGTGCATCAACTATCAGCAATTTAATAAAGCTACAATTAAGAATAAGTATCCTATTCCAAGGATAGATGACTTGTTTGATCAACTCCGAGGAGCGAGTTACTTCTCTAAGATTGACCTTTGGTCGGGTTATCACCAATTGAGGGTGAAGGAAAATGACATTTCAAAAACGGCTTTTTGAATCTGGTATGGTCATTATGAGTTTTTGGTGATGTCTATTGGTTTGATGAATGCCCCGACAGAGTTCATGGATTTGATGAATAGGGTATTCAAAAAATATCTTGACATGTTCGTAATTGTTTATTGATGATACTTTTATTTACTCACAGAGTGACGATGAACATGTTGAGCATTTGAGGATTGTGTTGAAAATTCTCAAGGATCGTGAACTGTAACCTAAGTTTAGCAAATGTGAGTTCTAGTTGAGGTTAGTTGCTTTCCTTGGCTATATTCTCTCCGGTGAAGGTATTCAAGTTGATCCTAAGAAGACCGAGGCGGTTAAGAATTGGCCTAGACCTTTGTCCGCTTCAATTATATAAAGAGTTTCTTAGGTTTGGCCGGTTATTACAGAAGGTTTGTGGAAGGATTTTCCTCTATTGCTTTGCCTTTTATGACATTGATCAAAAGAAGGTGAAATTCCTATGGTTGGAAGATTGTGAGAAGAGTTGAAAGATAGACTCACTTCAGTCCCTATATTGATATTACCGGAAGGATCGAGTGGTATGTAGTGTATTGCGATTCTTCACGGATTGGTCTTGGTTGTGTTTTGATGCAACATGGAAAATTCATTGCTTATTCTTCAAGGCAATTGAAGGTGCATGAAAAGAATTATCTGACTCACGATTAAGAATAGCAGCGGTAATGTTTGCTCTAAAAAAATTTAGGCATTACTGATATGGTGTTCATGTAGATGGTTTTACCGACCACAAAAGTTTGAAATATGTTCACTCAAAAGGATTTGAATCTTCTCCAAAGGAGATGACTTGAGTTATTGAAGGCTTACGACATGAGTGTCCTCTAGCATTCGGGTAAAGCTATTGTGGTGGCGGATGCTCTTAGTCGACTGCTGATGGGTAGTATTGATCATGTTGAGAATGGTAAGGATTTAGTTCGTGATATTCATAGATTGACCCAATTAAATGTTTATTTGGTTGATTCTAATGAAGGTAGAGTCATTGTTCAAAATGCTTCGGAAACATCTCTTGTATCGGATGTGAAAGCTAAGCAAGATCTTGATCTGATTATGGTTAAATTGAAGAAGTCGGTTTCTGAAAAAGCCATTGAGGCTTTCTCCCAAGGGGAGATGGTGTCCTTTGATATTAAGGTCGGTTGTGTATTCTGAATGTTGATGAGTTGAGCAATCAGATTTTGTCAGAAGCTCGTAGTTCTCGGTATTCTATTCACCCGGGAGCCACCAAGATGTACCGAGACTTACATGAGTTTTATTAGTGGAACGAGATGAAGAAGGATATTACATAATTCACGGCTAAATATCTAAATTGTCAATAAGTGAAAGTTGAGCATCATAAATCGGGTGGTTGGGCTCAAAACATTTACATTCCTACATAGAAGTGGGAAGATTTGAATATGGACTTTATTACGAGTTTGCCTCGTACTCGTTGTGAGTTTGACTCGATTTGAGTTATTATGGACTGAATGATAAAAACGACTCACTTCCTTCCCGTAAAGACTTCATTTTTAGCCGAGGAGTATGCCAAGATTTATATTTGAGAAATGTTAAGGTTACATGGAGTATCCTTTTTCATTATCTCTGATCGTGGTACTCAGTTTACGTCTCAGTTTTGGAAGTCATTTTAAAAGAGTCTTGGTACGCAAGCGAAACTTAGCTCAAATTTTCACTCAAAAACTAATGGACAAGTCGAGCGTATTATCCTGACCTTAGAATATATGTTAAGATCTTGCATGATTAATTTAAAGGGTAATTGGGATGACCATTTTCCTTTAATCGAGTTTTCTTATGATAATAACTATCATTCTAGTATTGGAATGACTCCATTTGAGGCTCTTTATGGTAGGAGGTGTAGGTATCGTATTGGTTGGTTTGAATTTGGTGAGGTCTCTTTGATAGGGTCCGAGTTGGTGCATAAGGCTATGGAAAATGTTTGACTTATTCGAGAAAGGTAGAAAATGGCTCAAAGTCGACAAAAGTCTTATGCCGATGTTAGAAGAAGAGAGCTTGAGTTCGATGTCTATGATTGGGTATATTTGAATATCTCACCTATGAAGGGTTTAATGAGTTTTGGAAAGAAAAGTAAGCTTAGTCCCCAGTATGTGGGCCCATATAAGATTTTGAGGCGTATTGGTAAGGTTGCTTATGAATTAGAGTTGCCTAATGATTTAGCATCGGTACATCAATTATTCAATGTCTCTTTTTTGAAAAATGTGTTGGAGATCCGTCTATTGTACCTTTAGAAGGTTTGGGATTTAAAGAAAATCTATTTTATTAAGAGATTTCGGTAAAGAATTTAGATCGACAAGTTCGGAAGTTGAGGAATAAAGAAGTTACTTATGTGAAGGTTCATTGGAGGAATCAATTAGTTGAGGGTGATACTTGGGAGGCCGAAGTCGATTTGATCTCCCAATATCCTTATCTCTTTCACTCCGCTCCTATTCTAGCTTGAGGTATTAGTTCCTCATGGTTTATTCTTTCAGATTCATGCGTTTTAGTCATTATCATGTTTCCATATGCATGCATGTACATGAAAAGCTTGTTTTTTTGTGTTATGATTTAGCTTGGGCGATTCTCCATGTTTATGTGCATTATGATGAGATTTGCATTCATGATGGGTTGTTAGTTTCTTTCCTACTCTAATAGTACTATCTTGAGTCCCATTTGAGGATGAATGTTTCCAAGGAGGAGATATTGTAACCCCTTAAAAATTAAAAAGTTGAAAGGGAAGGAAAATTATAGATTTTTGGCACTGAGGCAGTGACTACGAGTCCTATCTACGGACAATAGGAAGTCCTACGGGCTATAGAAGGGAAGTCGTAGGGTTGAGTTTAGTTTTTGGAAATTTCGTTTTTATCATGTTTGACCTACGAGTATCCATGACGAACCATAGGATTTTGGACAGGCCGTAGATGGCACTTGTAGAACTGATCTTGACTTAGTAAAATTTTGGACTTGAACTTGAGTTCTACAGAAGGGGTCTACAATCCGTAGACTGAACGACAGATCATAGATTGGTCTTATGGGAAGTTTATGAAATTTTGGGTTTCTAAAGCTGATTCTATAGTTAACTAGTACGGACCGTAGTCCATACAGTGGAAGCCATCTGAAAATTATTCTCAAGGGTATTTGGGTCTTTTCCTATGCATTTAATACATATACTATGTCGTTTTGTCCTTAATTCTAAGACCTATAACAACCTTTCAACTCTTAATTCTACCCAAAACCTAATTTTTTTTTCTCAAATCCCCTATTCTCATCCAAGTTCATCCTCTCCAAACTCTCTCAAGTTTCAAATAAGAAATCTAGGGCTCAAGCTTCGAGTCTCTTTTTTCCTCCATTTCTTTTAGAATTTGATCATCAAGGTATGTAAGAATTCACCAATGGATTTCATTCTTCCATTGGGTCACAAAAGATGTCAATTCTCCAAATTCAATTTCACCTAATTTTGATTAGGGTTAATGCAATCTCCACGGGTTTTATTTGATTTTGAGTTAATTGTTCAATTTCAATATTTTTATGCATGTTTAGATTCAATTACATATCTTTCAATTGATTTTATATAGACTCATGCATTATTCATGATTTTGACTATGAAATATGAAGATATGAATATGATTTATGAAGGTTATGCATGATTTATGATTTAAAAGATGCTTATAATATAAGGTTGATTTAAAGATAAACATCAAGCAAAAGTGAAAGTTTTTCTCACATATTAAGAAATCATGATTTGGTGAAAGGTTTCTCACACATGCATTATTCATGATTCAAGGAGCTACTCTATGATTACTTTATGATTTGGATTGGTATGTTGATTATAACCTATCCTAATATTATGCTTTAATAATTGACTTTATCTATTCTGTTGGGATTTAACTTTGCACTGAGAGAACTTGAGGTGGAGCCTCAAATAAGGTAGTCTCTAGTAGAAACCTCTAGTTCCAAACTGCATGTCTCGTAGGTGGAGCCTCAAATAAGGTAGTCTCTAGTAGAGCCTCAAATATCAGTTGGAGATGTGGGTATGGGCTAGTTCTGCACAGCTTCAATCTTTTGAGTGTCAACTCGAATCCCTTCACCGAAAACAATGTGGCCTAAAAATGCCACAAACTCAAGCCAAAACTCACACTTAGAAAATTTGGCATACAACTCTCTATCCTTTAGAGTTTGGAGAACTACTCTGAGATGACTAGCATGATCTTCCTCATTCCTCGAATAAAATAGAATGTCATCAATGAATACGATAACAAACATAACAATATAAGACTTAAACACTATATTCATAAGATCCATGAACGCTGCAGGTGCATTAGTTAAGCCAAAAGACATGACAAGAAACTCATAACGGGTCCTTAATGTTGTCTTCGGGATGTCACTTTCCCTTAATCTCAATTGATGATAGCCAGATCTGAGGTCTATCTTAGAAAAGCAAGTGGCACCCTGAAGTTGATCGAAAATATCATCAATTCTTGGAAGGGTATACTTATTCTTTATAGTAACCTTGTTCAATTGGCGGTAATCAATACATATCCTAAGAGAACCATCTTTTTTTCTCACAAATAAGACCAGAGCGCCCCAAGGTGAGACACTTGGTCGAATGAAACCTTTATCAAGAATGTCCTTCAACTTCTCTTTTAACTCTTTCAACTCAGCGGGAGCCATTCTATATGATAGAATAGAAATAGGTTGAGTATCAAGAAGAATATCTATACCGAAGTCTATTTCTCTCTCAGGAGGGATTCCGGAAAGATCATCTGGAAAGACCTCTGGGAACTCACTCACAACTGGAACTGACAAGATAGGCGGTGTCTCAACACTTGAGTCATTAACTCGGACTAAGTGATAGATACCTCTTGGAAACTAACTTTCTGGCCTTAAGGTACGAAATAAAATGACCCTTAGGCACTGCTGAACTACTCCTCCACTCAATAACTGGCTCATTAGGAAACTGGAACTTTACATACTTGAGTTCTACAATCAACTGAGGCATAACAAGCATGAAGCCAGTCCATAACTAGTATAACATCAAAGTCCACCATGTCTAACTCGACTAAGTCAGCCATGGTGTCCTTGTGATTGAAAAAGATGGTACAATCACGATAAACTCCCTCGGCTAGAATAGACTCACCAACAGGTGTGGAAACACTGAAGGGCTCAAGAAGTCACTTAGGAAGAATATCAAAACTCATAGCAATGTATGGAGTCACAAAAGATAGACTCACAGCTGGATCAAGCAATGCATATACATCAAAAGTAAAAACTTTGGTCATACCAGTGAAAACATCAGGTAAATTCTCTTGCTCTTGGCGATTGGTGATAGCATACAGACGGTTTGCTCCTCCGCCTGTCCCTGAAGAAGCTCCTCTAGGTGCAGCTCTATCTGCCGAAGCCGTTGAAGAACATTGGGCTCTATTGCTCCCATTACCATTACCTTGCTTGTTCTTAGGGCACTCTCTCATGAAGTGACCTGTCTGACTACACTTTAAATAGCCATTGGGGCCATCACAACACGCTCCTAGGTGGTTTCTTCCATACTTAGCACATGTAGGAGTCCAGTTGGCCCCTTGTGCCACACTACTCTGAGACTGAGCAGGTCGAGCTCTGAAGTTATGTGAATTCTGATTTCTTGAATTCACATTTGTTCTTTGGTGTAGGTGCACTAGCAGATGATGGTGCAGGTCCAGTTGGCTTTTGTTGAAAAGATGACCGGTTCACATTACCGGAATTTTGCTGCCCGTACTCATTACCTGCTGTCTTAGCCTTCTTGCTATGGAACTCTTACCTATTTCTCAACTTTTCCTCCTCAACCTGCTTCACATGGATCATAAGCCTTGCTATGTCCATGTCCCCTATCAACATAGCAGCCTTACCCTCTTTGCTTGACAGACGTGACAACCCAGACACAAACAAACTCATCCTACTCCCCATATCAGCAACCATCTCTGGAGCATAACGGGACAGTTGAGTGAACTTGAGGTTGTACTCATGCACACTCATGGACTCCTGCTTAAGAGTGAGAAATTCTCTTACATTTGCCTCTCTCAGCTCACATGGAAAGAAACGCCCCATGAAGGCACTATCGAACACAACCCAGTTCACAGTTGGTGCTCCTTCAGCCCTACTCTTTTTCCATTGGTCTTACCATATCCTCGCAACACCCTTAAGCTGGTATGCAGCCAACTCCACTCGATCAACATCAGCAACATGCATAACCTCAAACACCTTCTACAGCTCCTCTACAAAGTTCTTTAGATCCTCAGTGACATTTGACCCTGTGAATTCTGGATGATTCAACCTCAAGAACTCACCGATCCTGGATATATCAGCCACATCCTGTCGAACCGCTCTTTGTTGACCAGCTTGATTGGCCACAACTTGACTCAACATCCGGATAGCATCCCGGAACTCAGCTTTAGTGACCTCTCCTTGGAGTTGCTCTTCTGGTGCATTAGGGACCCCTTGATCTTGGGGATCAACATTTCTCCTAGCAGGATGACCTCAAACAACTCTTCGTGGAGGCATGATCTGAAAGATATGCGCAAGCACGAATTAGAAAGAAACTTTCATAGAGTTAAACTCTATCGCACGAAAAGAGTATGAAAGAAGTGAGATATTTCCTAAATGTTGTAGCCTCCTAAGTATAGATGTGGCGCACTTCACACCGATAACCAGGACTCTACAAACACAACTTCATAGACACCCTAGGACTCTTGAACTCTGTGCTCTGATACCAAGCTAGTCACGCCTCGAGCCTACACCCTGGACGTGGCCGGTACTCGAGAACTAGTTTTGGCCCCCAAGCGAACCCTTGGACTGGCTCAATACTCAGCATAAGACTTACTCAACAATACATGAACTCAAAAGTAAAGATTTACTCATTTGTTTTAAAAATAAATAAACTCAGAAATGTCTGGAAACATTCAACTAGCCAAAAGAAGGCAACTCAAGTCTTAAATATTAACAATGGAAATGAAAAAGACTCCTCAAAGCACTACTGTCTACAAAGCCTCTAATAACTATGATGGAAGTCGGGACAAGACCCACGACATCCTAACAAAACAAAATCCAGATATGCGAAGCCCTTCGGAAAGCAATGGGGGCTCACCAATCTAGCTGGAATGTGATGGGATCAACGAAGCGCCGGTTGCTGACCCTAAATACATGTATCTGCATCATGAAACGATGCATGCCAAATGGCGTATGTACATTGAATGTACGAGCATGCAAGGGGAACTCTAAAGCTTAGACATAAGCTTGAACTGATAAAAAAGAACATACTCACCTCATCTCAACTCAACTCAACTCAACTCAATTCAATATAAAAGCAACAATAAAGATGCATTATAAGGAAAGCTTTTAAAACAGTAGATAATAACTCAATGTATATAAAAATACAATAATAAACTCTTTATTCTTATTTGGGAGATTCTCTAACCGACAACCATCACTATGAGCTATGTGATGATACAACATCTCGCCCACACTGTCAGAACTGTCTTATACCATGCCAGAGTATAAGACATCCTCAACTAAGTGGATCCACTAAGCTATGCTTAAAATCAATAAGGAATCATCTAAAAAGTATGATCTTTTATCCATGTTGGCATACATGGTTTATGAAGATTTTGAGTTGTTTGAACTCATTCCTATATCGGTGCTCAATACTACTCCCAATAATATATAACTCATGCTCATATGTTTAAAAACATTCCTCATCCTCAAACTTGAGATTATTACTCAAAATATTCTCTTAAAAGAGATAATGCTCAAAAAATCCTCACAAACTCATTTGGAAATCAAGGTTTCCTCTCGTTTTAAATGTAAAACATTTACACTTGGGAATTCTTAGTTCCCTTATATTCATTTTGAAAACATGAACTCAACTCTCCTCATCCTCATACTCAAGTAATCAAGTCTGAAAACAAGTTTTAAAAGATTGTAAAAGACTTCTCAAACTGACTCAAAGAACTCCCTCGAACTTCACACTTAACTCTATCTTGAATTTGAAAAGTGAATTCAAGAGCTATGATTCATGATATAGAGGATCTCTTGATGATTAATGAAGGTTTAAATAGTTAGGATTAAGAAGAGAATGAAATCTCAACTCAAAGGAACAAGTACGGAACGAGAACGAAGAAGAAAAGTGCTCTGACGCTTCGGGCGCAGGGGTGGCGCGCCGCGCCAGACCTCCATTTACTGGGGGTCATTTCTGTCGCACTGCAGGTACCCCCACGCCAGCCCTCCTGGCGCATCAGGGGCGCGCCGCCCCAGCCCGTTTCTAGAATATTCTGACTAATTTTTCCTCCAATTTTTGGTCCTAATTCATCTATGATCGATTGATTTCTCCCCAACTTCCTTAGATTCGTAAATCCAACACAAGTAAAAAAAATCTACTCAAATTTCCTCAAGAACAACCTCCAAACTCAAAACCCTCGCCTCAAGAACTCATCAAACTCCATTAATAACGAATGAAGAACAAAACCTCAAGAAAATTCATTAAGAACTCAATACATGAAATCTTATGGACGAATTCAATAAGGAAACTCCTTATTGGCATGAGGGTGAACTAATCCATCACTATGAAAACTTACATACCTCCAAAAAATCAAATTCTTGGCGAAAATCCTCAAAGCTCGCAAGAGTCTTTAACGTTTTTCTCTTCTCCTCTTGAACTCCTCTCAAAAACCCTAAGCGTGTTTACGAATGACTAAAAATGATCCAATCAGTTTAGACCCCTAAAAGATTTACAAAAACGAGCTAGGCTAATGGTGGTAAGGAAAATATCAAAATACCCCTCCTTAAAATGGATGAGTTGCCTTAGCTAGACAGGCTGCACTCAAACGGGCATATCTCCTTCATATAAACTCAAAATTTAGCAAACTCAGCGGCATTGGAAAGAGGACTAAAAGATATTTCATTTAATACCTTATGGGACACCTAACTCATCATTTACTAAAAGTTATGTTCATTTGAAGTTTACCCAAAACTCACAATTTAAAAAAACTTGCACTAATCTCAAATTGGCTATTTCTAATTTAGTTCTTTCTAAAATTATCTTTTTCTGATACCGAGGTGTTATATCATGCATACCATATTTTCCTTTATATCCCCTTATGATCATGTTTCACGTATATATGTATTCCCTCATACTTAGTACATGGAATGTACTAATGCATACTTGTGCCTACATTGTGTTATAATATAAGGTCTGACGTTTCTCCTCCTCTCGCTCATGGCTATTTGATTGCTTGACCATGAAGACTTTGTGAGTCCTCATATTTTGAGTACCGTGTCACCTTTATTATGTTTTCTTATGTATTTATTTTTCAGACGGTTTACGTGGTGTATGAGTTATATTTAAACCACTTCTTATGATGTACTACATTGTCTTGTCAACACTACAATCAGATTTCCGCATTTATGTCAAACTCTTTTATGATATGAGATTTCATACTTTAATTCTTGTATTTTCCATTATATTTTGTTGTATGTATGTCAAGTGACTTGTGTAGAGCCTCTCGGGGTCTTATAGTCCATGTCACGTCTAGGGTGTACTTTGAGTCATGACAGGGCAAAAACTTGGAAACGCGAATTCTCTTAATTCTCATCCTCCATTTCAGTGGTAAAACAGAGGAGGGTAAATTCAAAAGCCCTCCAAAAGTTACTAAAAGCTTGGGTACAAGGGAGAGAAGGGATTATACTGTAGGGTCAACCTATGGATTTCTGATATATGTTTGTCAGGATTTCCCCCACGAAGCTAGAACTTCGTGTTCAAAGTTCTTCATCAGTTGTTTGGCGTCCAAGTAGGTTTCACTTTTAATTGAGTAGTTAGACCTATCTTACTTACACCAGATCTGGTCGATATTATATGTATCACTTCTATCCTCTCAAACTAAAAGCGCTGACTATATAAAAATTGACAATCACTATGAATTAGTTAGTTTTGCTACATCATCAACCATTCGACGACGTTTAGAATTCTCAAATTCTCATTGTTAATTCTTTTCCTCATTTTTATATACTTTTACCTAAATAAGTTAAACCTATGGTAGGCTCTAATGTTTGAAACCGTTAGAAATCAATTCAAATGAAAGAACTAATAACGCATATGTGTACACTGTTTAATTTCTATCAGAAATAACCATATTATTGTCAAATCATCATGGATTCCATAACTAATATGTAACGACCTGATCCGTCATTATTTAAATGCACCTCTTGTGGAGTTCTAAAAATTCCTAAAAATCTTGTGCCAAATTAAAATTTCAAGCACACAAAAGAATTATTTAAAATTGAATTGATCCAGATTGACATCAGTTCGCTAGAGGGAAGCCTCCCTCTATGGAAGCGCCTCTATAGCTTCTACATGGCCCCTATAGCGGGGCTGGTGGAATCAGACCCTAATTTATAGTAATACCTTTTATTTTTCCCCACTTTCCATGGATAAAACATATGAGGGTTACTCAAAAAATCCCCTCAAAGCCACTCTAAGCCTGAGAATAATGGAGGGGAGGGTTTTTAGAGAATAAAGGTTTAAACCCAATGATTTCTAATTCACGTTCGTCAGGATATTCCCTGTAACACCTGGGAGTTGGAAAGTCGAGAGGAAAGGGAAAATATAGATTTTTGGCTCTGAAACAAGTTCTACGAGTTCAACCGATGGACCGTAGGAAGTCGTAAAGGTCGTAGGAAGGGGGTTGTAGAATTAGAGATGAGTTTTTGGAAATTTAAATATCTGAAGTTTGGCCTACGAATGGACAGGATGATTCGTAGGATGTTTGACGAGTCGTAGATAGGTTCCATAGAAAGGTTCCACTCTTAGTGAATTTTTTGGGTTAAAGTTGAGTTCTACGGATGGGGTCTACGGACCGTGGGAAGGTCTCGTGGGAAGTGAGGTGAATTTTGGTTTCTGAAGTTCATTCTACGGTTGACTAGTACGGACCGTATAAACTTTCACGGACCATATGTCGAAACCGTAGAAGCCATCCAGTAGTTATTTTAATTTAAAGGGTATTTGGGTATTTTTCTATGCATTAAATGCCTATAATATGTCGTTTTACCCCTATTTATAAGTCTTATAACTAACTTTCTACCCCAAAAATTTCTCTAACTCTCTCATTCACTCAAATCTCCAAATCCCATCCACATTCATCTTCCCCAATTCTCACTCAAATCCAAGAAGAAGACTAGGGCTCAAGCTTTAAGTCTCCAATTCTTTCCATTGTTTTTGGGCTTTGATCCTAACGGTATATAGGTTTTCATAAATGAGTTTCATTAACCCATTGAGCCCCAATATTTTCTCAATTCTCCAAGTTCAATTTCATCAATTTGATTAGGTTTTCATTCAATTCTTCATGAGTTCTAATTGTATTAATTCAATTGTTTAATTTTGATCTTATCATGATTGTTTTGACTCACTTACATGCTTTTCAATTTATTTCACATGAATCCATGCATTATCCATGATTTTTGACTATAAACTCTTAAAGACATGAATTTATGAAGAAGCTATGAATCTATGAATGATGTTTTTATGAAAGTTATGCATGATTTATAAAAAGGAATAATTTATGGCTTAGGTTGCTTTAAGATAAGCATCAATTAATTGTGAAAGGATTTTCTCATATATGCATGAATTGTGAAACGTTTTCTCACATTAAGGAATCATGATTAGTGAAAGGTTTTCTCACACATGGCTTAAGCAGTTACTCAATGATGTTTTAAACTTGAATTAGTAACTTAATTATGCATTTCCATGTATGATGATATGCTTGTGTTTATGACTAATTCGATTGGAATTTTTACTTAGCAACAAGAGGATATTGAGATAGTGGTTCTCTCATTAGTAAGGTCGGGTCTCTAGTAATAATCTCTTTGTCCCTAACTACATGCCCACGTAGGATTTACCTTAAAAATACATAGCTAGCGGATCCACCCAAGCTAGAAGTTTAAGGTCTTTATCTTGGAAGGCAAGGACATATTTGTTCAGTGTGGGAGCAAGACACTAGATTTCACATTATAGTTCACGTGGTCTATATTGGTTAATAGTAAATATTCCACAAAAATGAACTAAATTATTCTTTAAAGGTTTTATGAAATTTTTAATATATTTTAAGATACATTGACAATGTTTATGACTTACGATCTTTCTTTAAAGGTTTTTATTATATTTATCTTGGTCATGCATATCATGTTTTTGAATATGGCCCCTTATGATCATAATTTATGTCGTATTGCATATCCCTCATACTTAGTACATTACATGTACTAATGCATACTTGTGCCTACATTGTTTAATAATGTAGGGTGTGACACTTCCTCTCCTTCCGTTCGTGGCTAGTTGGTGATTATTTGAAGTTCGTAGAGTTGGTGAGTCCTCGTGTTTCGAGGATCATGTTGCCTTCACTTTGTTTTCTTATGTTTTAGTTTTCATACATTGTACGTGGTGTACGAGTTATGTTTTGACCATTTCTTTTGATGTACTAGAATGGTTTGTAAAGACTATGATTATATTTCCGCTTTTATGTCAAACTCTTCTATTCATATGATATTTCATACTTTTGTCTATTATATTGTGTTGTATGCATGTCAAGTGGCTTGTGTAGGGCCTCTCTGGGTCTTATATGTCATGTCACGTTTATGGAATACTTTGGCTCGTGAAAAACTTGGTACATAGAGCACAAGGTTTGAAATAAATTCTAAGGCATTTGACAACCCGCGTTGAGTAGAGTCATGTTCATAAGTATGAAGCGCGCCACATTTATGAATAGCAGGCTACAAAACGTTTAGGAAACTTCACTTCTTTCATTACTCTAAATTTGTGCCATAAAGTCTACCTCTATAAAGATGCTTCTCCTAAATCTTCCTGATGTTTTTCAGTATATGGCCCCCCAAAGAGCTTACGTGAGAAGGAATACAGGTGAAAATATGAAGCCCGAGGTTCTTCTAGTTCTGGTTGATCTTTTGGCATAGTAATTGACTCATGCCGAATTCTGAGCTGCTTTCCAAGTGTTGACTCAAGCTATGACGGCCCAAGCTAATAGATAGAACATTACTCTCGTGAACCCATATATGGGTACAACAACAAGGATAAGCGACCTCACTAGGATGAATCCTCTGAGTTTCATGGGTAGAAAGGGGATGAAGATCCTCAAGAGTTCATTGATGAGGTGTATTAGATAGTGGAAATTAAGGGATTGTCTACGGTGGAGAAGGTGGAGTTGTCCGCTTATCAACTCAAGGGTGTTGCTAAAGTTTGGTTCAACCATTGGAAGGAAGAGAGGGTGGTTGATGTGGGTCCTTTTGATTGGGAAAATTTCAAATGAGCTTTTCTTAATCATTTCTTTCCTCTTGAAATGAGAAAATCGAAAGTGTTTGATTTTGTTAACCTCTAAACAGGTAATATGAGTGTGAAATAGTATGCTTTGAAGTTTACTTAATTGGCTAAGTATGATCAAACTGTGGTTGCCAACTCTAGGACAAGGATGAGTAAGTTTGTGTCAGGTGTTTCTGACTTGATTGTCAAAGAGTGTCATACTTCCATGTTGATTAAAGAAATGGATATCTCTCGTTTGATGATACATGCCCAACAAATTGAAGAGGAAAAGCTCAAGAAAAGGGCAAAAGAGTCCAAAAGGGAAAGGATCGGTGATCGTGACTTTTCTCATTCTAGGTCCGGTGGACATAGGCGTCCTCAATCCTGGTAAAAATTTTATGGACAAGGTTATTCGAATTCTCCAACTCCTAAGTTGAACAAAGATAGGGTGTTTAACCCTAAACCTCAAGGTGGTGGTGGAAATGGATTTTCTATTCCCTCTTGCTCAAGGTGTGGTAAGAAACATGATGACAAATGTTTGGCTGGCATGGATGGTTGCTTTAATTGTGGAAAGAATGGTCACAAGATTAGAGATTGTCCATTGATTGCTACTAAGGGAAGAGATGGTAGGCAAGTTCAACCTAGTCGTTCTGATTTGGGTGCTCCGAAGTAAAACAACTCTTTAGACTCGATAGTATCACGAGGTTTCTTCAGATGTTGTGGCCGGTATGTTTAAAGTCTTTCACCTTGATGTATATTCTTTACTTGATCCGGGTGCTACCTTAACGTTTATTACTCTTTATGTGGCCATGAGGTTTGATGTTGGTCCCAAAATCCTTTCTAATCCCTTTCATGTCTCTACTACCGTTGGTGATTCTATTGTTGCTAAGAGAGTTTATAGAAGGTGTCCTATTTCCATTTTTCATAGAGTCACTCATGTTGATCTTGTAGAGCTTAATATGTTAGATTTTGCTATGATTCTTGGGATGGATTGGCTTCATGCATGTTATGCTTCCATAGATTGTAGGACTTTATTGATCACATTTAAGTTCCGAATAAACCTATCATGTTATGGGAAAGGGGAAATTATGTTCTTAAGGATCAGTTTATATCTTGCCTAAAGGCTAGGAAAATGATTTCTAAGGGCTGCATTTATCATCTTGTTCAGGTTAGGGTTATAGATTCTAAAAGCCCTACTTTTGAGTCAGTTTCGATTGTGAATGATTTTCTAGAAGTGTTTCTCGATGATTTTCCCGGTATTACTCCCAAAAGGGAAATAGACTTTGATATTAACCTTCTCAAAAATATGCAGCCTATCTCTATTCCTCTTTATCGTATTGGCCTGGTAGAAATTAAAGAGTTAAATGATCAGTGTAAGGATTTGTTGGATGAGGGTTTTATTAGACCGAGTATCTTACCATGGGGTGCTCAAATGTTGTTTGTTCGAAAGAAGAATGGTTCCCTCCAATGTGCATTGACTATCGGAAATTAAATAAGGTTACTATTAAGAATAAGTAACTTATTCCAAGGATTGACGATAGTTTTGATCAACTCCAAGGAGTGAGTTACTTCTCTAAGATTGACCTTCGGTCGGGTTATCACCAATTGAGGGTGAAGGAAAATGACATTCCAAAGATGGTTTTTCAAACCCGGTATGGTCATTATGAGTTTTTGGTGATGTCTTTTAGGTTGACTAATGCTCCGGTGGTGCTTATGGATTTGATAAATAGGGTCTTTAAGAAATATATTTATATATTTGTGATTATTTTTATTGATAATATTTTGATCTACTCACGGAGTGAGGATGACTATGTTGAGCATTTGAACATTGTGTTGAAAATTCTCAAGAATCGTGAATTGTATGCTAAGTTTAGCAAGTGTGAATTTTGGTTGAGGTTTGTTACTTTCTTTGGCCATGTTGTCTCTGGTGAGGGTATCCAAGTTGATCCTAAGAAAACCGAGCCGGTTAAGAATTTACCTAGACCTTTGTTCGCTTCAGATATACGGAATTTCTTCAGTTTGAATGGTTACTATAGAAGGTTTGTGGAAGGATTTTCCTCTATTGCTTCACCTCTGACGACATTGACTCAAAATAAAGTGAAATTCCTATTGTCGGAAGTGTGTGAGAAGAGTTTCCAAGAGTTGAAGGATAGACTCACTTCAGCCCCTATTTTGACATTACCGAAAGGATCAGATGGTTTTGTGGTTTATTGTGATGCTTCGCGGATTGGTCTAAGATGTGTTTTGATGCAACATGGGAAATTTATCATTTATGCCTCTAGGAAATTGAAAGTGCATGAAAAGAATTATTTGACCGATGATTTGGAGTTAGTGGTGGTGTTGTTTTCTCGAAAGATTTGGAAGTATTACTTGTATGGTTTTTATGTAGACATGTTTACCGACCACAAGAGCTTGAAATATGTGTTCACTCAAAATGAGTTGAATCTTTTCCAAGGGAGATGGCTTGAGTTGTTGAAGGATTACAATATGAGTATCCTATATCATCTCGGTAAGGCAAATGTGGTGGTGGATACTCTTAGTTGATGGGTAGTGTTGCTCATGTTGAGGATGGCAAGAAAGAGTTAGTTCGTGATATTCACGGATTAGCCTGATAGGGTGTTCCCTTGGTTGATTCTAATGAAGGTGATGTAGTTATGCATAATGGTTCAAAATCATCTTTTTTATTGGATGTGAAGGCTAAGTAAGATCTTGGTTCGATTATGGTTGAATTGAAGAAGTCGGTTTCTGAAAAATCCATTGAGGCTTTCTCCCAAGGGGAGATGGGGTCCTTCGATATCAAGGTCGGTTATGTGTTCCGAATGTTGATGAGTTGAGAAATCAAATTCTGACAAAAGCTCACAGTTCTTGGTATACTATTCACCCGGGAGACACCAAGATGTACTGTGACTTGCTGGAAGTCTATTGGTGGAATGGATGAAGAAGGATATTTCAAAATTTATGGTTAAATGTACGAATAGTCAATAAGTAAAAGTTAAGCATCAGAAACTGGCTGGTTTGGCTCAAGACATTAGTATTCCTACATGAAAGTGGAAAGATTTGAATATGGATTTCATTACAGATTTACCCCGCACTCATCGATTGTTTGATTCAACCTGGGTTAGTATGGACCGAATCATGAAATTGACTCACTTTCATTCCGTGAGGATTTTATTCTCGGTAGAAGAGTATGCCAAGAATTAGGTACGAGAAATGGTAAGGTTGCATGGGTTCCTTTTCCATTATCTCCGATTGTGGCACGCGATTTACCTCTCAGTTTGGAAGTCATTTCAAAAGGGTCTTGGTACTTAAGTGAAAATAGAACGACTCTTCTTCCTCAGACTGATGGACAAGCCAAGCGTACCATTCAAACTTTAGAATATATGTTAATAGCTTGTGTAATTGATTTCATGGGTAATTGGGTTGATCATTTGATGTTGATTGAGTTCGCGTATAGTAATAGTTATCACTCTAGCATTGGGATGACACTGTATGAGGATCTTTATAGTAGGTCATGTAGGTCTCCTATAGGTTGGTTTGAAGTTGGTATGGTTGCTTTGATAGGGCCCGAGGTGGTGCATGAGGCTATCAAAAAGGTTTGACTTATTCGCGAAAGGTTGAAAACGACTCAAAGTCGACAAAAGTATTATAGCGATGTTAGAAGAAGAGAACTTGAATTTAACGTTGATTATTGGGTCTACTTGAAGATTTCACGCATGAAGGGTGTGATGAGTTTTGGAAAGAAAGGGAAGCTTAGTCCTGTTATGTGGGTCCATATCAAATTTTGAGGCGTATTGGCAAAGTTTCTAATGAACTTGAGTTGCCTAATGATTTAGCATTAGTACATCTGGTATTCCATGTCTCTTTGTTGACAAAGTGTGTTGGAGATATGAAATCCATTGTTCCTTTCGAAGGTTTGGGAGTTAAATAAAATATTTCTTATGAAGAGGTTCTGGTTGAGATTTTGGACCAACAAGTTCGGAAGTTGAGAAATAAAGAAGTTGCTTCTGTAAAAGTTCTTTGGAGGAATCAATTAGTTGAGGGTTATACTTGGAGGCCAAAGCCGATATGATATCCTGGTACTCTCATCTGTTTCCCTACGCTCTTATTCTAGCTTGACATATTAGTTCCTCATGGTTCACTTTTTTTGATTCTTGCATTTTAGTCATTCTCATGTTTCCATATGCATTCATGTTCATGAAAACTTTATTTTTGATGTTATGATTTATCTTGAAGTGATTCTCCATATTTATGTGTATTTTGATGAGATTTACATTCATGTTGGGTTGTTAGTTTCTCTCGTACTCTATTCATGCTATCTTAATTCTCATTTGAGGATGAATGCTCCCAAGGGGGAGATATTGCAACACCTCAGAAGTTGGAAAGTCGAGAGTAAAAGGAAAATATAGATTTTTGGCACTGAAGCAGGTTCTACAAGTCCAACCTACAGACCGTAGGAAGTCCTACGGACCATAGGAAGGGATTCGTAAACTTGGAGATGAGTTTTTGGAAATTAAAGTTTATGATTTTTGACCTACAAATGGACAGGACAAGTCGCATGTGGAAAGGTTCTAGACTTAGTAAAAATTTTGGGTTAAAGTTGAGTTCTATGGATGGGGTCTACGGAATGTCAAAGTTAGATGGACCGTAGGATAGTCTTGTGAGACGTAAGGTGAATTTTGGATTTCTGAAGTTGGTTCTACGGTTGACCAGTATGGGCCATAGAAACTTTTACGGACCGTAGGTCGAAACCCTAGAAAATATCTGATAGTTATTTTAAAGGGTATTTGGGTCTTTTCCTATGCATTAAATGCCTATACTATGTCATTTATCCCTATTTCTAAGTCCTATAACTACCCTCTACCCCCAAAGATTTCCTGACCTCTCTTATGTACTCAAATCTCCAAATCCTATCCACATTCATCTTCCCTAATTACCTCTCAAGTCCAAGAAAAAGACTAGGGTTCAAGCTTCAAGTCTCCAATTCCTCCCATTGCTTTTGGGATTTGATCCTCAAGGTATGTAGGGTTTCATCAATTGGTTCAATTCACCCATTGAGCCCCAAGATTTTCTCAATTCTCCAAGTTCAATTTCATCAATTTGATTAGGTTTTCATTCAATTTTTCATGGGTTCTAATTGTGTTGATTCATTTGTTTGATTTTGATATTATCGTGATTGTTTTCAATCAATTACATGATTTCCAATTGATTTCACATGAAACCATGCATTATCCATGATTTTTGACTATCAACTCTTAAAACCATGAATTTATGAAGAAGTTATGAATCTATGAATGATGTTTTCAAGAAAGTTATGCATGATTTATGAAAAAAAGTGTTCGATAGCCTAGGTTGATTTAAGATAAGCATCAGTTTATGCATGAATTGTGAAAGATTTTCTCACATTAAGGAATCATGATTAGTAAAAAGTTTTCTCACACATGGCTTAAGGAGCTACTCAATAATGTTTTAAGCTTAGATTAGTAACTTAATTGTAGTTTTTCATAAACGATGATATGCTTGTGTATATGACTAATTCCGTTGGGATTTTTACTTAGCAACAAAGGGATATTGAGATAGTGGCTCTCCCGTTAGTAGAGGTTGGGTATCTAGTAGAAATCTCCTTGTCCCTAACTACGTGCCCCCGTAGGATTTGCCTTAGAAATACATAGCTAGTGGATCCACCCAAACTAGAAGTTTAAGGTCTTTGCCTTGGCAAGCAAGGACATCTCTTTTCGGTGTGTGGGAGCAAGACATCGAATTTCACGTTATAGCTCATGTGGTATACATAGGTTAATAGTAAATATCCCACAAAAACAAACTAAGTTGTTCTTTAAAGATTGTATGAAGCTTTCAATATGATTTAAAGATGCATTGATCATGTTCATGACTTACGATTCTTTAAAGTTTTTTACTAAGTTTATCTTGGTCATGCATATCATGTTTTCGATTATGACCCCTTATGATTATGTTAAATGTCTTATTGCATATTCCTCATACTTCGTATATTCCATGTACTAATACGTACTTGTGCTTGAATTGCTTAATAATGTAGGGTATGACGTTTCCTCTCCTCCACTCATGGCTAGTTGGTGATCATCTAAAGTTTGTAGAATTGGTGAATCCTCATGTTCCGAGGATCATGTCGCCTTTACTTTATTTTCTTATGTTTTAGTTTTCAGACATCGTACATAGTGTACGGGTTACGTCCCGACCACTTCTTTTGATGTACTAGAATGGCTTGTCAAGACTATGATTAAATTTTCCTCTTTTATGTCAAAGTCTTCTATTCATATGAGATTTCTTACTTTTATCTATTATATTGTGTTGTATGTATGTCAAGTTGCTTGTGTAGGGCTTCTCGGGGTCTTATACGTCATGTCACGTCTAGGGAGTACTTTGGGTCGTGACATGCCCCAATGATCCAGAAGCTTGCATTCAAAGTTCTTCAGCAATTGTTTGGCACCCAGATAGGCTAGATTTTCTTAATTGAGTAGTTAGACTTGTATTTACTTATATAATATCTTGTAGATTGTTGGGGGATTTGTTGCATAGCCATTCGAGCGCGAAATCTGGATGGTTGAATGTATGGTTAGGATGATGATTAGTTATTATTGGCATTGTAATAGTTGCTAGGTGTTATCCCGGGGAAGGTGATTATGGGTATTCAAATTTTGATCAAGAACTATTCGGGAAGGAAGTCTCCCAGGTAGAGGATGGTGGTTGTTTTCCCATTATGTTATATGTGCTTGTTAATTATCGTTATTATTGCATGCATGTTATATGATAATTAGGGAAATCTGAAAGACATGATGTTAAATGAAAGATGTTGTCAATCACATGCAATTAATGTGTTACATGATTTTACATATGTTATCATAATTCATTATGGTTGTGGTTGTGTTGTGTGTGATTATTGAGATCGGGTTCCACACCGGTACATATATTATTATTGAATCGGGTACCACGCCGGTACATAAATGTTATTATTGTATCGGGGTACCATGCCGGTATATATTATTATTATTATTATTGGAATGAGTACCACACCGGTACATAGATTATTGGATTAGGTACTACATTGGTACATATATTTATTATTGGATCGGGTACCACTCCGATATATATATTATTAGATCGGGCACTACGTCGATACTCTAGCAATTTGTGTATGGGTTCCATGAGAAGACTAGGTCTAATTATTGTATTTTGGGTATCATTTGTTGTTCCTTGAGGGGCCAAGTTGGGTGTTGAATGTTGGGGTGACCCTTGAGCAGATCAGGATGGTACATTAAGCGGGGTAGATGATGATTAGGGAACCCTAGTGGTCCGAATACTATGATGGGGTGAATAATTTAATGTGGAAAGTGAAGATGTTAAGGGTGAAGACTGGGAGTTCGGGTCATTTCATAATTTTTGTTCTAATTGTATATCCCTGTATTGCTCATGGTGAGTATTTATTCATGTTTTCATACAATTTGAGTGTTGCAAGGTAAGTAGTTGGCATGAGCGCTTGAGAAGAAATAGTGATATGAGTACCAGAATTAGTAATGAAGGGGTTAGGTTATGATCGGATGTGAGGGTGGAATTCCTTAGAGGTTGGAATTGGCAGCGAAAGGAGGTGGATGATTTGAGGTGACATGTGTGAATCCTAACTATATTTTTTTATTTACTGTTCTTGTTTATGTGCATGATATTATGTGGTAGATTTGGGTCGAACTATGATGCCTATCAGTATGTGTTGTTTGTACTGATACTAATCTTGATATGTCATTTGGCATAGTTTGGTTGCAGAATTCAGTAAAGTTTCTTGAATGAAGACAATGATGATCTCCGACAGCTTATATTTGTTTTTCATTTTAGTGGGAGTTGTGTTTTGTTTCCTTTTATACATTCAACTCTTTTAGTAGCTCTTATACCTGTTTTGACTAGTTCCTTGGAAAGGTTTGTCTGTTAATTGTAAAAGGACGATTTCTACATTCGAGTTGTGTTTACTATAAAGTATTGAAAAAATTTCTATGTTTTTTAATAAATTCCTCATTGTCGTTTTAAATGGTGGTAAGAGTTCTCCTATTAAGGTGTTAGAGTAGGTGTCTGCAAGGCTCGGTGGGTTGGGTCGTGACACCCTAGTTTAGGGTTTAACCACTCGTAGAATTTGAAATAAGCCAAACAATTGCATTCATTAAATATGAATCAACTTACAAAAGTGAAGACAATCAACAAAGATTTTGATTTCAAAAACCATTTTAATCTTAGAATAACTTTGATAGTAGCGTACACTATTATTGTGTTCTTCTCTAAAAACAGTGATGACGAAACAAATAATAAAATGTTATTTATAGTCCAAGAAAATTCAAAATTCAAAATAAATAAATAAAAGCCCCTCGTTTTTTGCCCAAGGCCTCGACTGAAGGCCTATCACAAGTGTGATAGTTTGTCACCTTGGTTGTTGCTGATAAAGAGTAGCTGGACTTAGGATGACCTTTGGTGACGGTAGGTTTGACGGCCCATCACAGGTGTGATGACCCAGCAGGTTGGCCACTGTTTGGCATGTTGCTTTTGGATTCTTTTGTTTCATCATGACAGTAGAGTCAATTTTCTGTCAAACATGTGATGGCCCGTCAGGGCTCCCGTCACAGTTTATCCTCACCTACACTTATCTCTATTTTTGCTTCTTTTCCATTTTGGCATGGTTTTCTATTCTAAACATACAATAAACTATTAAATGACACGATCGTTGATTAAGAAATCACATTTATTCATAGTTAAAGGCATCAAATGTGTCGCTTAATGTGGTACATCATAGTAACACCTCATTTGGTAGCTTATGATTCGGATATTCAACCACCTTCTTTTAAAATCTTAGTCAAACCTCATATAATGTTTCTTCTGACAGTTGTATAAAGTTATGTATCTTATCCTTCAGCTGAACATGAATATATCTGCTCGAAGGAAAGAACTTCTCTAAGAATGCTAATGTGAGCACAACCTATGTAGACATGGATGCTTTTGGTACTCTTCTAACCATGTAGTTGCTTCCCCTGTCAGAGAGAATGAAAACAACCTAAAGCAGGTACATTTTTAAGAGGGATTTGATATGTTGTATGCTAGACACACTCTAGCAATGTCCTTTAGATGTTTGTTTGGATATTTAAGAGGTAGACGACCGAATAATCATTTTATGCCTAGTAAGTGCAAGATTGTGTTTGTGATGTTGAAATTTATATTTTCAGTCAGCGGTGGACGTTGAATGGCCCTATCATGGCCCACTTATTCAACAACTACATTAACTACTGTCATTTGATTATTTTCATCACCCATTGAAAAACTCAGCCTTATATACCTATATGTAAGCTTGATTTCTGGATCAAGTGGATCCAAGGAGATCCTTGACTTCTAGAATTAGGCGCACACTCTAGTAAAATCTGCAATGAACAAAAATAATAATTAGTGTAATTCTGTAAAATAATAGTCACTTTATGAATTTCTACAAACTATAAAGTTTTAAATCTCACTCTCTGATAATGGTGCCAAAAATTTTATGTTGTCTAAATTACACCCTTAAATAAAGATAAAATGATTGCTGCCAGAATATAGTAACTCAACTAGGTTGGGGTCGAATTTCATAGAGAGTGTGGTGAGACAACTTTATAATTTTCTAATGTAATCCAAACTAATGACTATAATTTTTGTTGATGGTTTTTGATAACGCTCAAATTATCCTAAAAAAATTAAAAGAATAAGCGGTCATCGTCAATAAAAATACTCAACTAAGAGTCGGAGTCGAATCCCACAAGGAATATTTTATCGGGAATTGAAAAGATAAAGAATGAATAGATAACATTTTTTTTGAAATATGGAATTATATGAATACTAAAAAATTATTTTATGTATCAATCCCAAGTTTGAACCTGAACTTAAGGATACACGATTATCAATATCAAGAGTGATTTTGATAACCAAACGATGGCTTTGGGAAAAGACAATATCAAACAAGGAATATATGGAAATTGGAAAATTCAAAATTCAAAATTCAAAATTCAATCAACACTCAATGATCCATTATAATTCAATCATACCAACTCAATCATAGATAGGTTAGATTATCATTAGTCAACACTAATCTCCTTTCGGTATCAAAGTGTTATATTAGGAAATCTCCTTTTGGTTTCAATCGTATCAACAACAAAGCAATCCAAGACCTTAATCTAAAAACCCAATTTCTAGCAAGTTTAACATTCAACAAAATAGACCTAAATTATCTCCTTTGGATCTCAAATTTAGGACTCAAAGCCAATTATGGTTATTAACTTAATTCTCCACTTCACAAATCCTCTTTCGAGCAACCCTTAGATTCAAGCATGCACACTCAAATCATAGATTAAAACATGAAAACTAGATCAAACCTATTTCATGAAATTAAGCATAGAATCAAGGAATTACAAAAGCAATAGAACAATAAATCAAATATCCAAATAGCTTTGTCTATCTCTAGCACAAAAGCCCCAATTTCATACATACAACTACACCCACAATATTAGCAATGTAAAACAAGGAAAGAAGAAAGGAAGAAGAGATTTCACTAGTAAGAACACAATCTTCAGACCCAAATGTGAATTGTGAGGCAATTTGTCTTCAAAGACTCAACCCAAATTAAGAAATCTACAAATTAGGGTTCTTCCTTAGGCTAAGCTAAAAGATGAAATCCTCTCTATTCTAAAAATTGGATATAAAATAATGATTGATGATGAGTGTAGAAATAGTTTTTGGGATAAAATTGGTGAAATTCTCAATCTGCCTAGGTTGCAGGCGTTTTACCCTTCGCGATCGCGATAAGTAGTGTCACTGGGTCACGTGATCGTGACCTCTGACCATGCGATCGCGAGATCTGAATTTCACGGGCTATGCGATTGCGACCTCTGCTTCACGCGGTTGCGATGAGTAAACTTCTGTCAGTTCCACTTTCTTCCAATCGACCTCTTCTTGCATAAATTCTACTTGGTTTCATAAAACATCTTCTAAATCAACTCTCTATTTCATTTTCCTACAAATATGAAGAAAACCACATTAAAAGCACCAATTATAAACTATAGTAAACAAAAATAACTACGAAAAGAACCTCAAATGAGTGGAAATTCACCACTCATCAGTTTTAAATGCGGACTATTAACTAAATTATACTATTGTATTTGTTTTCCAGAATGAAAGACTAACTAGATATATGATTATTAGATATTGGAATTCAAACAAATACTCCACTATCGACTCATTCAAGTGTATTTATTGTACAAAACTTATGAATATATTATTCTCATAATGTCTCTCGGTCCAATTAAGAGAATATCACTCTAAGTCCTTATCGGCACTTGGGTGTCGACTTAATTTGTTCAGTCATCATATGCCTCAAGTTAGTTATCTTATCTCTAGCTCAATCTATAAGATGGGGGTTACTAGCCCCAAATCCTTGTTAATTATTCCTTTTTCTAATCATAACTTATTTTGTCAAGCAAGTCAGAATACATATGAGTTCTAAATATTTGTAATCATTGGAAAAACAATCTTTATGATAGAATCTTAATACACAATGATCATTGCTTCATTAGAAGATTTTAATGTAAGTAAATTCATTATCCTTATTTCGATTCTAAGTTTCATAACACTAGTTATGAGATTTAGCTACTCATAACTAGATGCAAATGATAATAAAGTAATTATAATAACTAAAGAACACTAATATAAAAGAAAGTAAACTAAATATTTAATTAATGCAACTCTTGCAAGAGTATCTACTTGCACAAAAATCTTCTTAAAAAAATAATAGTTAACCCTAAGAATTATTCTGAAGTAATTTGCAACAAATAATGATAAAAACTACATTTTAATGGTAGTGTGTAACTCTAAAAACATCGTCTTTATGACCTATTTATAATATAAGAGCCAAATCCCAATCCCAGTTAACTCTACTTTGACAGTGCAAATCTGAATCTGTAAAAGAGTGTGTGGTGCGGAGTCCATCACGGCGTAGGGGTGTTCGCGTCGCAGGGTCCACCGCAAGGCGGAGGTGTGTGTGTCGTAGGGGCCTTCTATGTACATCACAAGAACTTTTGGTCTCTGAATCTCATACAACTTGGTGTGAGGTCCAACATGTGGTGCGTGCTTCGCACTTCTACAGTATGTTTGTCTACATTTTAGTCTGGAACGCTACGTTTTGAGTATCAATTCATATTTTAGGTCAATACTTGCTATTTTTTGCCTAAAACCAGGCTCATCGAATCAATTATCCATAAAATGAATGAATATACATGAGTTTATACTCAAAACTTAACTAAATTGTGGCATTTGAATGCGTAAATACTCACAGATTAGTGTTACAGCTGATCATATTTGTTATTTTTGGTCCACTGCGAAGGTTTTTGCTCCTTCACTTCATGCATTCAACTTCTACAGTCCAATTGTCCCGATTGTCATGATACAAACCAGGTTATTTAGTAGTTATTGGTCTATCATACATACTATCAGCTCCTTATATGAGATGTGTTATGAATTTGAGAGTTGTTTGTATATCATAAACACTACTAACAACACTATCAACTCCTTATTTGAGACGTATTAAAAATTTGAGACTTGTTTGTCTATCATAAACACTACTAACTCCTTATCTTGAGAAAGTTTAAGAATCTGATTTGTGTTTGTCTACCGTTAACACTATTAACTCCTTATCAGAGACATGTTAAGAATTTGATTCGTGTTTGTCTATCATAAACATTATTAACTCCTTATCTGACACATGTTAAAATCTGATTCTTATATAATATTTATCATATGTATCGGTCATCAAAACTTCATATTCGACATAGATCAATTTGACTCAACAAATAATTTATTTTGTCTCTTCGCAAGTGAAATAATCTCGATGCACATAGTTGCATTAGCGAATTATTTCTTTTAACTTTGTAACTAAGAGTCTGTTAAACACTGTTGCTAAAAATTATTTATTTTTAGAAATAATGTTTCAAATAGCTTTCTGGAAAAGTGCTTTTGAAAAAAAAGTAATTTGTGTTTAGCTAATTCATTTGAAAAGTTTTTTTGATAAACAAATTGTGTTTGACTAATCTTTTTAAAAGCGTTTTTGAGAGCCAAATTACAAAAAAAAAAGACAAGTATTAATGCAGTTTTAATATGAAAATTATTTTATAGTGAGAAATTATTATAAATAGCTATTATAAGTTTTTAATTATATTGTTAGTTTTATTAAATTAAAATATATAAATTCAAATTTTCAATCAATATTATACATAAATAAAAACAGCAAATTAAATATTAATGTTATATTAATATGATGATTTAAATATAATTAAAAATAACAAGAAAAAAAAATTTAAAACTTATTCCACAAATTAAGTCACGACATACAAAAAATTCACCACAAAAATATATAAAGTCCTAAGTTTTTTTTTCTAATCCTGCGAAAGTATTGTTATTACCTTTTTTCTGATCCTACAAAATGATACGTAAAATAATGTATAAAATATAAAATAATAATATAGAAACATAAAATAGAAATAATGTCAAAATAAAAAGTAAATTTTTTAAATGAAGCTTAATTAAACTTATGATATATGTTAATTAATTAATAAGAGATATATTGATAAATATATATATATATGGGATATTTTGATCTTAAAAAAAATCTATTTTTTTAAGAAGCAGAAATTTTTAGCTTCTTCCCAACAACAGTGCTTGTGCTTTCATTTAAAAACAGTTTTACTAATTTGCCAAACACCTTAATTTTTCAAAAAAATATTTTCTTAATCAAAATAAGTGTTTTTGACCTCTCAACATCAATTTCCAATGTATTCTTAATCAATTATCCATTTCAAAGGAAGGAAAGTGACAAGCACCAATTGTTATACGCATCCATATTAACCCCAAAATCCATAATATAATACCTGAGGGATTAAATTTTCAATTCATTGTAGGGTAGATTTTTTTTTTACAATATCAGATAACCTAAAAATAACTTAAATATAACTGTCCATAAAATGAGAGTGAAAATAGTAATTTGAAGGATATATAAGACTATACCTATTACAGTAGGTTGAATAAAATGTTGGCTTTAATATTTTTTTATTTCATTAAAATATAAAAATTAAATCAAAACAATAATTTAAAAGGTTTGTTTGGAGTATCAACACCAGATTAAAAAAAAAATATCAGATCACAAGAATATTAAAGTAACAAAAGTAGATATAGTGGGGTGGGGGATAAATGCTATCCTACAAAGGGGGGCTGTCCTTTTTCTAAGTTAATATCATTTGATGATTCTAACTTTTGAAAATTAATTTAGTAGTAAAATCATTAAATTTTATTTTGTATTAACAAAATCATTCAATTTAAGTATTTGTATCAATAAAATCACTCAACTAAATTTATCATTAAAGAATTAACATGACAAAATAAATTATCATTTATGTCATAGTGAAATTTGTAGAGATAAAAAAATAATTAAAAGTAAATTAAGCCTTTAGTTATCAGCATTGAACTTCCTTTGGCTTACATTTTAAAGATTTTGATCATTCAGTCTGTTTTTGTAACGTTCATATTGTGATCATCAATGTTTGAATAGATTAGAATTTTTACGTTTTGAAACATATCTAATTCTATTTAATTAGATATATCAAAGGGTCACTTACGTTTCAGGAATTATCTCATAAAGTCATTCAACTTTATTTCATATAAAAAAATCACTCAACTTAGAGATTTTATCTTATAAACAATTCAATTAAATTTGTTATTAAAAAGAAATCTAACATGAAAAAAATAAATTAAAATTTCATATAGATATGGACCCCCATAAAAAGAACAAGATTAAAGAAAACTAGTATTTTAAATTTATGTGACTAATTTTATTGATAGAAAGGCCTAAGTTGAGTGACTTTATTGATTAAAAAAATAGTTTAATGACTTTCCTAGATAATTCTCAAAATTGAGTAACCTTTTGAGATATTAACTCCGTTTTTTTATGTAAAACTTACAACGTTTTTTGAGTTATTATAATTACTTGTACAATATTTTATCATCTCAGATAGATTTAGCCTATTTGTGAATTGGTAATTTTCTTTCAAGTCTAAAATCCCTTTTGGAGCTTAAGAGAAAAGAATACTTGTGTTTGTGTCCCATTTCTCTAATTAAAATTTCAGTTCAGCTTGAAGATTTAACTCAAATTTGAAGAGCTCTGTGATATACAGTTTAGGCTCGTGTGTCTAGGAGCATTATAACTTGCAGTTTAGGCTCATGCGATGAGGAGCATTATAACTTGCAGTTTAAGCTCATGCATTAAGGAGCGTCTAGATATACATTGACTCTTCAAATTCATCTTCGGATGCAGACTTGCCCCCACTTTGGAGTCCTTCTATATCTTCATCTTCATGAGGTCCATAGACATGAGATCGTTGATCTTCTCTTAAAGTCAAGCTTAATTCCATGTCATGTGCACGAGTTGTCAACTCTTCGAATATATTGGGCTTTAATCCTTGCAAGATGTAGTGAAGACTTCAATTCATGCCTTGGATGCACATTTCAATGCTAGAAGTTTCACTAAGGCGATCTTTGCAGTTGAGACTCAAACTTCTCCAGCGATTGATAAAGTCAAACACTAGCTCATCTTCACCTTGACGAACCTTTATAAGTTCAATCATGCTAACGACGCGTCTTGTGCTATAGAAATGATTGAGGAACTCTTGCTCTAACTGCTCCCAACAATCTATAGAATTTGGTTCGAGATCTGTGTACCAATCAAAGGCATTTTCTTTAAGAGATCGAACGAACTCTTTAACAAGATAATCACTATACGTCCCAGCATCATTGCAAGTTTCGATAAAGTGTGCTATCTGTTGTTTGGGATTTTCTTTGCCATCAAATTGTTGAAGCTTAGGAGGTTGATAGCCCTCAGGCATTTTCAAGTTATCAATTCTTTGTGTATATGACTTTGCATATGTGGGAGAAAATTTGGATGGAGACTCAGATTTCTCTTCGATAGTCTCTATGATAAAGTCCTTCAATTGATCAATGGGAATTAAACGTCCAGCGGAGATATGAATCTCTTTGATCTTTGTTTGCTTTATGCAAGACTCTCATTCGTCTTGAATTCTAAGAAACTTCAAAAAATCTTGACTCGATCTTCTTTCGATCATGTTATCCATCTTATTTGTTAGCTTGGAAAGTTTAGTATCTTGTTCGTGAGCACACTTCGTCAAGCCTTCAATTGCTTTAGTCAAGCTTGCTAGTCGTTGTTCCATAGTGCAAGTCATTTTGATATTCTTTGATGCTTGAAAAGTTGAGATGAGAGGTAGAGATTGTTCCACTGGGCGTGTCAGAATTTGTAGACAATAAAATTCGTGTCGAGAAAATAATAATCAAGAACGGAAAATTATGCAACAATCGTATTTATTATTTCAAAGTGAGAGTGTTACAATCTCTATGATTCCTCTGAATTCGCCTTTTCAAATATAAATTCAAGGGCTCTTGAGCTTGATCTTGAATTTGTCTTGAACTTGATCTTGGATTCAAGGGCTTTAAAGCTTGTTCTTGAATCTTCGATGAACTTTAACTTTAACTTTATCTTAATCTTGACTTTTACTTGAATTCAAGGGCTTCGAGCTTGTTCTGGAATCCGATGGTCTTGAACTTAAATTCCTGAATTCTTAAACTTGTAGCTTATAGAGAATTTTATGGCGTTTGTACCACGGGCTTTCTCTAGCTTCTTGTTTAGAATTTTCGGTTGCTTTTCTGAATTATGAGGACCCTATTTATAGTTTTAAAATAGAGTAGTTGTGACTAGAATAGGATTCCCTTCGACCAATCAGATTTAAGTGACATGACATATGGGCTTTACGGAGCAGGCTTTAATTAAATCCATATTTATTATATTTAAATAATTAACTCAATTATATTAATCCATAATATTTATTTGGACTAATATATTCATGAATTTAATATAATCCGAATCATTTTATAAATTTATATTTAATAAATTTTAAATGAATACAATTATCATGAAACATTTAATTAATTAAATCCTTAATTACGTATATGATTGTCACAAATGAAACTTCACGTTTACTAATTTTAACAGTTGAATTAATCTATCACCAGCAGTGTAGCCAACCCCTAATATAATTATAATTACCAAACTCATTTTGATCAAATCTCTCCTTCTCTCATTTTACTTTTCCTAGGGGACCATGTTAGCAAACGTAACCCCATTGACAAAAGAAGCTAAAATTTTCTCAACTTTATTCACTAAAGTTACATTGTTTATCTCTTCAAAAGAGAATTATTTTTAATTTTACCCTATCATTAAATATTAATTTTTATATTTATTGAAGTACTAGTAATCAAATTTCAGATTTTCAAAATATAGTTGATAAGTACTCTCTCTAAATTCATATTAGTTGGCCGTTGTATTGACCTGACACACCTCTTAAGAATCTTTTAATTTGAAGTGTATTTTATTGAATTAATCTTAATATTTTGAAATTTTAAATTTGACTAATATTACTTTATATAGATATTTAATACTAAAAATATTATGAAGAAAAAATAATAATATTTTCTTAATTTGCTAAATAGACAAATAAAATAAAATATTTATTTTTACGTAGCGACCAAATAAAATGAACAGAGGAAGTATAACTTAATAAAATAACTACGTAATTAAGGCATACCAAATGCAAATCAAACAAGTAATTCTATGATGACATATTCACTTGCACGCATTTTAATGTAATTATATTAAAAAGAAGAAGTGTTGTTGGAGACGTGAAAATTTTTAATTCGCATTCTTTGGGGGGGGGGGGGGGGAATAGTCGCCTTTTTAATAATTAAAGTCAAA